>JANHGL010002701.1:57231-99495 GCA_024611195.1 Ceyx melanurus | reverse complement strand
GTGACTTGGTCTAGGTGATCCTGCTCAGGCAGGGGGGTTGGACTAGATGATCTTCTAGGTCCCTTCCAAACCCTAATGTCTATGAATCTATGAATGTGCAGTAAATCTGCAGCAGTGATGGCTGTTTCATCACCCACTTCGTCAAATACTGAGCGGTTTGGAAATCATGTCCTTGGAAGGAGCTCTGGGGCTTTTCAACACTCAAGATCTACTGGAGCACGAAAAGTGGGCTGGTGATTTAGGGGCACAGAAAAAGGAATTTGTTAGAAGTATAAATTATTTCCTGCTTCTAGGCAGTATCTCCCTTGTAGTAACATCCCTTTTGGCAAACATTGTAAGAGGCGGTAGAACTGTATCAATCTACTGCACAGTCTCTTCAGGGTTTTTTTTTTAAATGTTATGGCTGAGCCTCAGCATGAGAAAAAGAAGATTGAGCCTGGGAGTCACCCCATGGGGCAGATTTAGAAAGGCTGAGGGAAAATGGAATTTGTGGAGGAGGGCAGTGGTATGTGGTCTAGAGGAGTGCAGCATTCTCTGTTGCAGTATGCCAGAATGCCTCTGGGAAAGCTCATGGAACCAAACAGTGATAGAGACTCTGGCGAAGGAGCTAAAAGCTCTCCCAACACAAAGACTATATCCAGTGTTGAGCTCAGAGAAGGTGGAAAGATTTCCTTAGCAACCTAGAATGGGCCACAGACTTAGTAGTAACTCAGGAAGCCAAATAAAATTTCTGCACTAAAAAGCAAAACTAGAGAAAATGAAAAATGCCTGCAGAACAGGGAAATCTTTCTCAAACATTCATGTTGTCAGGGCACTGTATTTCTGACCAGTTTATCAAGTCATTTTTTTGTTATTGGTCCTTTGTAAACATACAATGCCAAATTTTTCCAAATATTTGGTAATGTTATTCTGCATTTAAGACTGAAATATAAATCATTGATGTTCATCTTTCCATCTGTCAGGGAACGATGGGGATGGGTTATTCCTGGGGGCCAGGCACTGATAGTGTCAGGGGCTCCCCTAGGTCGGCCAGGTCAGGATCTGACAGCCAGGACCCACCCCACCACCCTAGCAGGGCAGCCAAGGGGCTGACATGGGGTCCTGTGCTGTGGGAGGGAGCCACAGGCACTAAGCAGGGACAGTCATGGCTGCTGCTGTCTTCAGGGATCTAAACATTCATTTTTTATTTATTTGTTATGAGGTTTCAGTTTTTGTTGTACAAAGGTTTATCTTATTTGAGATTCTTAGTTTTCTATTAAAACCTATTTTTAAAAAACACCAAACTATTAAGTTCTGTGGCCTCCTGAATTGTAGAAAGCTAAAGCTTTTTTCATTTCAAAGCCTTGCCTAACACAGAGTCTCAGTGCTATTACTACAACTTCAGATAGCAGATGCATTCTGAAACTGAAAAAACAGGTTGAAAGTAAAAAAAAATATAATACATTTGTTCAAAGATGAGGCATAGCTGAGGATCCCAAATTATTTGGGACAGCAGCCCCCATGGTTTAATCCAGACTTCTGGATGAAACAAGCATTCATTCGATGCCAAAAATTCTTCAGAGGAGGTAAAAGCAGTGAAATTGTTATCATCCTTCAACCACTTGCTCCTGTGAGAGATGAGAATCTGGAAACGTAATAGCAACAGAGCTAAAGTGCATCTCTGAGATCTTGAGATGTTTTCAAAGGCACTGTCTTTAAATCCTTGTTACCTGTATGGTAAAAAAGTGATAATTTTTAGAAGCTATTAGAATCTGAACAGTAATACCCAATTACATGAATCTATACAGAAGCATCTCAAACCCACGTAAAAGAGTTCCAGAGTGAACAGATTCACATATCCAACAAAAAACAAAACACTACAGAGCTTTCTGTCTCTCCCTTCCTTTCCTCTTAGGCTTTCTCTCTAAAAGCTTTTACACAACCATTTTACCTTCTAGTCATTGGGTGGAACACTTGGATCCAATTTCATTACACTCTTGCACTTCACACGTTTCTCTAGCTCAACAAATTTGTACTTTTGGAAAAGTGGGTTTTCAGTTTTTTATCCCTTCTAAAGGTACTGATTTCCAATTGCTTATTTTTTTGTTGTTTGAGGCATTGTGTCTTAATTAGATTAATGCTGAATATACTATTGAGAATTACTTAGATATATGCAACTAAGGAAAAAAGTTATTATAGTAAAACAAAACAGCTGGAGAAAGTGAAGAGATAAGCAAGTGTCTTTGAAGCCTGTCATTGCAAAAGAACTGCAAGTGTTTGGGTCTCTCCTTAGAAATCAAGTGGGAAGAGATCAACCTATTGTAAGAATACAGAATGGTATGGGTGGTGAAGGGGAAGGAGAAAATAAACAAACAAACAATAATACAAAAAACCCAAATAATTTCTACAGTTGATTAGTTTCAGATTCAGTGGGAAGTGTACATCAATCAATATGAAATCAATTATAATCATTATTCATAGTTAAAAAAATATATATCAGATCAAGAGTTACAGTTGGAAATCTATTTAATAGATAAATGTAGGTAATAATCCACATAATCATTCTGGCCTGTATCTCTGCTCTTACATGGGAAAATCACCTCTAGTCACAAAAGGGCAATTTGGTCTCCATATCCATTTTTCTCAGTCTTTCTTTGAAAACTCACAGGAAAGGAGACTGATTAGTGACAGTGACCAGCAGAGAGATATCAATTTTTCTTGTGTCACATAAAGCTAAAAGTAACGTGAATTATTTTTTGGTAGGACTTCAAGATATTTCATTTGACTCTGTCAACAGCTTAGAAGTACAGATGTGGTAAAATAAAATGTAACATGAAATTAAAGGTTACACAAAATGCTTAAGATCTCAAAGTTTGATTTGAACAATACTTGACACTGCTAGTGACAGACTGAAGGGAAATTTGAAAATTAATATTTTTATTAAAAAGTTGAAATCTTATCAATAATCTTCATGACAGAATTTCTATATGTAAAAAAAAATAAAAAAATAAAAAAAATCCATAGACTTATTAGAGAGATTTGTCCATTTCAATCCTGATGAATACCAAAAATAGAATTTGCTGAACTGTATTCAGAAAAGTATCAGAAAAACACTGAAATGGTTTCCTCTAATATATCAAAAAAGCATATTGCAGAAAGCGTAGCAATAAAATATAACACTAAAGAAAAATTAATTAGAAATGAAACTGACTGCTTTGCATTGAGTGAACAAATAAGAGTTCACTCAATGGGCCAAAGATCTTTGGTCTTACCAGTCCTTACAGAATTTTAAATGCAGCATTTTGAAAAAGATTCCTCCATTTCATAACTTAGCTTGTTGGTTAGGTGTTTTCCCCTTTCTTTTCAGGCTTTCTGTTTTTTCTTTTTAGTAAATGAACAATATAGAGCAGAAAGAAAGTCGAAGAAGCAAATTAAAATTACTCCTAAGCATAGCTTACAGATTCATAAAACTATCCTCTTCTAAAAATGGCAGTTTTCTACTAAGCTGAAACAAAAGTAAAAAACAAGAAAAGATAAATTCCTAGTACTTAGTTCTTGCAAATGGAGAAGGAAACTGACAAATTACAATGCACTACTCCTGAAAAAGTACACAGAGAAGATGGACCTCTGTCATCCTGCATGCTTCTGCTGCAGACCAGCCAACACTACTTCAACTCAGTGGGCTTCAGTGGTTTATGTAACAGACCGTAGTTCCAAACTCACAACTGCATGTAAAGCAGTCCATGGTGCATGTGTCTTAGCATTTTGTAAAATTAAAGCATTAGTTTAGTGAAAACTCTTGAACAGAATAAAGCTGATATATACAAGTTAAAGTACCATAAGCAGTGGCACATGCAATGGGGTTGTTTACTAGTTACTAAAAGATAAATGAAGAAGCAAGATCTTGGGAATAAAAAGCATATACGGTAGCAATTTCTGCAGAATCAGTGCTGTGTTGGATGATGATAAGCAGATATACTTTTCAGTAATTTGCTTATACCGTCATAAGTTGTGCTTTTAAAATATGTGGTTATTTGTTTTTGAAAATGGTTTTTAGTGCTTTCTTATGCAATCTAAAATATGGTGGAAAAGACGAAGAATTAATCAAGCTTTTCAGAATGTCAAGAAACAAACTGAATTTGTTTTAGTTTAAATTCTGATTAGACATTAGTTTGGCTTATTAGGGTTTGGAAATTTCCATCTTTCTGGGATGACCGAATGCTTACTGTCTTCATCTGACAGTCTGCAAGTACCTTGAATAGCAAATGACATCATGAGGTGGTATATCCAAGGTGAATGTCACCACTAGCAATAATTTGTGTTAATGTAATACCTCATGTGAAGCAACAGATACTCCTCCAACTATAAATAGGGATGCCAGACTATGGTAGGCAATTTGACTGACAAGCAAGGGCTTGTGACAGCAGCAAGGTGCAATAGCTCAGTGAGAGCACCGAAGAAGAGTTCAGGAAAGTAGTACTACTATTACAAGTCTACTAAATTATGTTGGCAAGAAACTCTACTAAACTTTGCTAAGAAGTGTAAGGATTGCCATTCAACAACTTCTTCCCTATGTTCTTGCAACTCGTGAAATAAAAGGAACTTGGAACTAAACACCTACCTTATAATACTTTGGTCCTCTGCAAGATCCATTTGTCTGTTCCTCTTAGCAGCAAACACAGATGGAGATATGTGCCAAAATCTTGATACAAGCCAAAGAGAGTGAGATTCTTCATGTCACAGTACTGAAAGTGAAACTTTGTTTAGTAGCTGATAGGAAATGTAGTGTCTCAAATTCTGCTCTTCTCAGAAGTGTAGTCATCTTACTGTGGTACAAGGAAAAACTTTACCTTCCAATAAAGTTTTCAGTAGTGTAAATGCTGACGAAAATAGTTATTGAACTATATTTATTTTTTTTCTCCCCTAAGAAATAAGATAGAAATAATCCCTTTCAAAATACATTAACTGTTCTATGTAACTCTGGAAACTTAAACTTGTATTTTGTGTTCCAGTTATGAAATTAGAATAATTACTGATTCTGGCTTCAAACTCTTGCAAACTGAATCAGTGAAATGCTTGGAAACAAAATGGATTTCATGTTCTAATCAATCTGACGGGCTGTTTTTTCTCCAACATTCCTTCTGAAAACAAACACTTTCCTACACACATATTCTTTATTCATACCACTCCTGAAATGTTAGAAACAAAAAGGCTACTTAACACAGCTTAAAATTTCACAGTATCAACAAAAAATTCCACCATGCAACATTCTGCAATTCTGAAAACTTTATTCAGAAACTGAAAATTCAGTCCATCATATCCTTATAAACCAAACTTTTACCTTTTCCAGATTTTCAACATTTTCTCTACCACTTTAAAGTTAAAACATTCTTTTAACATCAGACAAACTACACCTGAAAGATTCATGTAATCAAATGTCTGTGGTTTTGAGTCTATCATGATGAAATTGCAAGAACAGTATCAGAAAAAAAAAAATAAAAAAAAAAATCTGAAAAAATCTGAAAAAAAAAAATCTAGACCAAATAAGATTAACCTGCCAATGTACCCATTTCAAAATAATCAAAGGACTAATAAGAATGAAAGCATATAGCTTAAAATTTAACCTAGTAGTCGTACCATTGCTTTCAGGTAGATTCTTCTTTTCATCATTTCAAGAATAAGAGAACTGGTAATATATGCAAATATGAAAGCAATTCTGGTTTATGGTGACAGGTCCCCAAGTCAGATAGAGATTTGAGGTGGATTTGGGTTACTCTGTTCCTTAAAGTGAGCTCCTCAAGAGATAAAGTGGTTGGTTTGTTGGTTTTGGGTTTTGTTTGGTTGCTTTTAAGTATTTAATTAGAACATAAACTACAATTCTTTTTTCCACACAGGACAAAAATAATTTATAGGGTGTCCATTGAAAACATCACAGGGGTGTTAAGGGGCCCTAAAGGTGATCAGTAGGTGTCCTCTGGAGCCTTCTGTGAACTTTCTAAAATTAATCCAGTGCCCATCCCCGAGTCACTGAGGACAGGGCAAGGAGGACAGGGCAAACAGTTTCCCAGCCAAGCAAAAGCATCAACGCCTCTTCCCTCAGGTGGGGGGACCGAAGGGGTGGCTGTCTTTGCTGTGAGAGGGAAAGGTGGTGCACTCCCTTCCCTTCTCAAGGCCCTATCTAGACCCCCTCTTCATTAAGAAATGCAAATTAGGACAGAAAAGGCCGTCCATCAACCCTTTGGGTATCCCCCTGCTTAAACCCTCTTTCCTCGGCTGATTTCTAGTCATTCCCGACCCAGGATACATTCCTGAGGGTCTAGGGAATTTACCATCTAATTCATTCCTGCTTAGGGTAGCTTTTTCCCTGCGTTCCCCGCTCGAAAGCCCCCGGGCAGCAGCTGTAGCTGATGAAGTCTTGAGCAATTTCCCCCCAGGTGAGCACAGGTCCTGCTTGTGTGAGCCCAGCTTGAGGCCAAAGCCGTTCGCAGATGATTCAGGATTTTCCCGCCCAAAGCCGTCTCTGCCCTCGAGTGTTTGGTGGCATAAAGTTTCAAAAAGCCGGGGAGGCCTCTTACCAGCAGCACTATACGATTGGGGTGAGCCTTCAGCAGTGTTGGGGAGGTACCAGCCGCCGTTCATGCATCAGTTTAAGGTAAGCCACTTTCTGCACATTTGCTGTTAATTGATCTGATCCCGAAGTGGAGATGGACACAGGATCTCCCTTTCTAAGGTGTCCAGCCCTCCTGCCCAGTACTCCGCTCTCTGAGGTCAGAGACCTGGGTGCCCCACTTATGATCCACAGTTGAAAACACACCAGGGCCCCGGTGCCCCTGGGACTGATCCCCGTTAATCTTTACACCCCCCTGGGGAGAGACTCCTTGCACATACTCGGGCTCCGGCTTCCTTGGGAGCTGGCTGTGCTTTTCTTGTTACTTTTGCCAGTTCGGTCGCACCATGGGGAATTTCTTTAGTTATGCCAGCTGGCTCATGCTTATTGCTCCTATCATTCAGGAACTCCCCTTTAATGAGCGGTCGAGGCTGAGGAGCAATGTTCTCTCTGGGCTGAAGTTCTGTGTCTCTGTTTCATCCCTGAGGTAATGACATTTCCCGAGCAACTAAATCATGCCCCTCGGCCACACTGCTGTATCGCGGTCACGCTCCAGGTCTTCCCAACACAGCTCAGACCATTCTACTGCAACTCTCACCCCTGAGAGCTGTGCCACTGGCCCTACAGCCCACCCGCTCTCAGCGCCGTGCAGGGCTGCTCTTTACACCCGGTATCCTATTCATCTTCACCTCTCAGTCATTTCTCCTGCTTGGCACCTGTACTGGTTTGAGTTAGAACAGAACTAATTCCATTTTAATTTTCATCTCAGTCTCTTCTAACTCACTGCACTGTCTGAAGTTAACAACCTGTTCTCACAAGCAGTGTCTGCTCCTGGCAGTGATAACACCTCATGGTTAGAGTTAGTACCAAGGATTGGTGTAAAGACCACGACTACTGTTGGATCTTGTGTGCCATGTTGGGGGTGAAGAAAGTGAAAGGCTGCACTTGCAGGGAGGAAAGGACAGGGCAGGTGACCCCAGACTTTCCAATGAGGGATTCCAGCCCATATATGTCCACCCTGACCTGTCAAAATCTGCAGACTTACATCCCCTTGATTTCTCTTCCTGTCTTGCTGTCTCTTTAACCACATTACTCCTTCAGAAGTAAGAGGAAACAAATGTTCTGTTCAAGAGAGATTGCATTTAATAATAGACTGCAAAATGCATCAAGTTGACTTCAATAAATTATTTTAAATGGACAGTACACAGTCATTAGAGATCAAACTGCTCCAAATTGCATGCTGTCTGGTGTCAAAAAACATTCCTGTCCAAATATTGGTTTGGTTATTCAAACAAAATCATGTCATTGCTGTCTATTTCTTATCTCCCTCTTGATAGCAGAATTTTCAGAAAAAAAATAAATCAAAACAGTTCCCCCCCCCCCACACTCAGTTTTGCTGAAACAGACTCTGATGAAAGTGCAGGTCGATATAACAATTCTGACCTCTTGTGCTGAGCCTGTCAGTCATGCTCTGTTATGTAACAGACACCATGCTACACTACATGCCAAGTCTAATGTGAGTTTGTGTTACATTTCAGGGATGAACAGCTGAATGCAATTATATTTTATTTCTTTAGTAAGCAAGCTTTCAAATAAATTATGTTAGAGACTTATTGAGACATTAGCTAAAGATTTTTTTGGGGGAAATAAAAGAATCATAGAATGAGCAAAAATGTCCTTTTCAATCTTTTTATTACTGTGTGATGCTGTGGGGTTTTTTCTTCTATATACATGTACAAGCTGATATAAAAAAAAAAGGACAATTCTGCCTTCAACAAAGTCAATCGAGTCTTAGAACAAGCTAGTGCAAATTCTCTCATGCAGTTCAGCAGCCAAAAGGGTGAGAATCAAGTAATTTAGTGTACTCATGTACTGTCAAGATAACCTTAAATAAATAAATAAGACCAATCACTGAGATCTGCTTATAGTAGAATTTATTCCATGCCAGAGTGGTTGGCCATGGAGAAACCTTCCTAGTTACAAAAATTATTGGAGGATTCATGCAGGATGATCATTGTAACTGTGAGCAAATCAACAAATATTTCAGAATTTTAAAAAGTTAGGAAACTTTAAAATAGAATACTATGTTCCATTAATAATTGGAACATTTAAGGACACTTATAATTAAGCAGTTGAACTGCTCTTCTTGGATGGTTTAATAAAAAAAATAGTTTATCTATTTCTCTTCTTTGTCTAGATTACATTTAAAGCTAGCCTCAAGCTTCCAAAGGTTTTCTGCCTTGTGGCTGCTTACAAGCACCTTGGAGATCTGTCAAATTTCAGAGCTATGCAATTTCATGCAATTTACTCCACACTCTCATCTCCTCATGTCCTTGCCTCTTCCTTTTTTCCCTCTTTCAATCCATAGCTAAAGTAAAATACACCTCATTTGCAGTTTCGTGCCATACTTTCTCTCCACTCCATGACTTGACAGAACATGTTTATGCAGTTAGCCAGTCAGCTACTGACTGGAAATTAATTTTGTACGGTGGCAAAAAGGTTACATCTTTGAGGTATGTTTTCCCTATTAAGAAGCTGTGCTACCAGTAGTTTTAATAAATTTTAATGGATGGAGGTATCAATAGAAATTTTTACAGTGGACTAATGTGTGTGCACACGCATGAACATAGAATCAATAGAAAATGAAGAGAACAATATTCTACAAAAAGAAGAACAACATGGGTTATTCATCATGGAAATAATACTAGTAAGACAATATTTATATGTTATATCGTGGAAAACAGAAAAAGTATCCCCTGTGATCTAGTGTTACCTTCTAAATTTCTCCTATGTGCACATTTGAATGCACCGTTCAATTTGTCACATGTCCATTTGTGTGAGCTTGCATAAAGGTAGTGAAATCCTCATGAAAGGTACAGGTCCATGAAAGCCTCTGGGCATTTGTAATATCTTTAACAGTTAATTGGAAAAGAAAGGCACACTAAAAATGAACTCATGGAAACCTTTTGCATGTCATGATACTGTTCTCTTAAACCTCTTCTACTGCCATTGTGCATCACTTTTAATACAGAACAACAAATGTATCTTGTGCAAGGTTTGTAGAAGGCTGGTGAGGTTTAACTCTACAGTCCTCAGTGTATGAGCCATCCCTGTCCAAGCTCAAAAGTGGTTTACATGCTCCACATGCTGTGGTCTAATGTTGCAGCCCCATCACCAATATATGACAAGCATAGCTAACAGGGCAAGGGAAAAGATTATTCTGTGTTCGTATCTCCTGGGGCTGCGTCTTGAGCACAGATCCCAGGCCTGGGTCCATACAGGAAAGTTGATAATAAACTAGAGAGAGCCTGGAGGGACCAGTAAGGTAGTCAGGGTCTGGAGCACCTGACATGGAAGGAGAGGCTGAGGTAAGTGGGTTTGTTTAGTCTTGAGAAAAGAGGGCTGGGAGGGATCATAGAATCATAGAATGGCTAGGGCTGGAAGGGGCCTCCAAAGGTCATCTAGTTCAGCCCCCCCTGCAGTGAGTAGGGACACCCACAACTAGACCAGGCTGCTCAGAGCCTTGTCCAATCTCACCTTGAATATCTCCAGGGATGGGGCCTCAACCACCTCCCTGGGGAGCTTATTCCACTGTTCTACCACCCTTGAGGTAAATAACTTCTCAAGTAGCTGCCATCAACTACTCAGAGATATAATGAGAAGACAGAGTTTTGAAGGTACACTGTAAATGGAGAGGAGGTAACTGTTGCAAGTTGCAGCAAGATATTTTCTGACTAAAGAGAAGAAAAAATATTTGTAATGAGAATTCAGCACTGGAACAGCTTGCCTGGTGATATTTTCAAATCTTCATCTTTGGATATATTTAAAGGTTGGTCAAGAGCCCAAGCAACCTTGTTTGAATATGAGGTTAGCCCTGCTTTTATCAGGGGCCATCCAGGGTTTTCCAATCTCCCCTCCCGTAAGACTGTATGTGTCTTTCTTCTGTTCCATTCCATGGAAGTGGGGGACAGCTTGAAAGATGTGACTTCACTGCATTTAACCCAGTAAATGAATTGGCAAAATACACCAAGATACAATATTGGAAAAGCTGCCAGTTACTAAACTTTGCAGGACCTACAAGAGAGGTTATTTAAAGCTTATTACTTATTGAGATGCTGAAGAAAATGAGCTCAAGTATGTAAAACTAAGCTCTGAACTGCTTACTGAGAACCTATAATAACAAGTTAGGGAGGCTATTCTGTTAATGGATCAATTTCAGAGAAATGCTTGAACTTGTGAATTTTCCTTGCAGCAGGTGAAGCTTATAAGTCATCTTACAAAGAGCCCCACAAAATTTATATTGTAAATAATAGACTTGGAAATGACGGGCACATAAATAATTGTGATTGTTATATCGGCAGGGATGTTGATCTTGTAGCTTTTTTAATAAGGCTGTAAAAGCAACAAAAAATGAGCTAGAAAATAAATTATCTTTTCAACATGCAAGGAGGATCACAGAATCCCATTAGTATATTCTAGCTGAAAATGGATGTAGCTTCGCATTATTTATATGCAAAAAATCCACATTACTAACTCTGAAGATAAAAGGAAAATTAATTTTCTTCTTAGTAAGTCAGTGACAGTTGAAGCACTAGCATGTGTACAGTCTTACTTGAATCAAGTCATGTATCGTTGTCAAGGATGGTCATTGAATGTTTTTTTTTCCTTCCCCCCCCCTTAATAAGCATGAATTGACTCTATGATCAAAGCAGTAAGTAGCAAATGAATTAAAACCAAGAAAAACCCACAAAATAAGTAAAATAAAGCAAAATCTCTCTATTATGCTACTGACTTCATGTTAGAATTGTAGAATATCAGACTGAAAAATAGAAATGGATCTAAACTTGCATTGCAAGAATATGTCTGTAAATGCCTCACATTATAAAAAATGTCATGAGTAGCACAAAATAAATTTCTATATGTATATAAAGTAAACAATATTCTATAAAAAAAAAGGGGGGGAGGTAGGAATGCTATTACAATGAATGACTGAAAATGTACACTTTAAAGGAAAGGTATATAGGTAATAATATTATATTTTCTGACAAAGGAGCAGCAGTGATATAGGCTAAACTGTGTGTTCACTTAAGTGTGTGTTGCAAGTAACTTCCATTAATATACTCACTAAGAACAGGAGTCAGTCTAAGTTATTTCAGCTGAGAAATGTTTCCACTCTCTGTCACTAATGTCATTCCCCAGGCATTGCTAGAGAATAAGTCAGGCACTACCCTCCTACAAGACCCTTGCCTCAGGTTAGAATAACTATCAAATTATATGTCTCGCTGTACTGCAGGATAGAAGGTAGCTTGGGCTGGAAACAAATGAGTGCAACTGAGCATACACTTGCAAAAATTTTAAGCTAACATTTGAGCATTTCCTATTCAGCAAAACCAGGGAATTATGTACTTAGCCTCTGGCTCTGTTTGGTGCTGTGGCTGTTTATTGTTATGGCTTCCTTTTTTAGGTTAGTAGCCAGACTGTATTTTTACAATAGTTTTCCTTTATGACCCTAAGGCAATGTTCTGCCCTGGACGGGGCCCCCTGCAACATGGATAAATGTGTCACTAGTGCTAGAAGTCTTCTCTAATTCCAGTTTACTTGATGAACCATGAGAACCTGTGGGACTAATTTTCTCTTCCAGAATTTTTCTTATTCCATTAGGTTTAACTGAAACTTGTTACTTACAGTCTATTAATTCATAACATTAGTGTATATAAACGTTTTAGTCCCACAGATTTTTTCAATTACATATTAATCAACATTAAAAAAATAATCCGATTAATTATTCTGGTATTTAAAAATAGTGCTTTTGTTCCTCTTTTTTTTCCTACTATTTTCTTTCCTAAAATAGTGGATTACTGACAGAGACAATATTAGAGCTAATGTTGAAATTTTAGCATCCAGACACAACAAAATTTCAAGAATGAGGGCACTAATTTCTACATGCAAAGGTATACACATACAAAGTAAAATTCTGACTCCCATGAGTCACAAAGGTGAAGTTATTCCAGGATTATAACAAATAGCCATCAGATTTATAAAAAAACATAGAATGTTAGGGGTTGGAACCTCTAGAGATCATTAAGTCCGACCCCACTGCCAAAGCAGGATTACCCAGGGCATGTTGCACAGGAACACATCCCAATGGGTTTTGAAAGTCTCTAGAGATGGAGGCTCCACGGCCTCTCTGGGCAGCAATTAAATTGTCAGTGTTATACTTAACTGAAGTGACATGGGGGAATTGTTGACGCAGTAGAATGTAAATAATGAAGGAAAATCTCTGCCTTTTGTACCTGCCTTTTTGTACATGACATAGAGTTACAGCGGCTTTTAATTGTTTGAGCTTCATTATTTTATCCTATTGTGTCAAAACAGCTATCTCAATACAGGATAAATCTCATTGCTGGTGGAGTCTTTCAAACCAGGAAAGGAAACAAGACACATGGTTTTTACAGCATATTTTTGAGTAAGGATGATTAAGGGAATGGAACATCTCTCCTATATAGAAAGGATGAGAGAGTATAGGGGCTCTTTAACCTTGATAAGAGAAAGATGAGATGGGATCTTACTAATGTCTAGAAATGTCATATGAGGGGTGGGTGCCAAGTAGAAGGGGCCAGTATCTTTTCTGTGGTGCCCAATAATAGGACAAGGAATAATAGATATAAGCTAGAACATAGGAATTTCCACCTCGACATGAGGAGAAACTTCTTTGCTGTGAGGGTGATGGAGCACTGGAACAGGCTGCCCAGGGAGGTTGTGGAATTTTCTTCTCTGGAGACTTTCAAGACCCACCTGGGTCTGTTCCTGTGTGACCTGCCTTGCGTGATCCTGCTTTGGCAGTGGGGTTGGACTCGATCTCCAGAAGTCCCTTCCAACCCTTCCCATTTTATGATTCTATGATTCTGAAAATAGGGCCCACCATGATGATCACTGCACAGACATAGAAGAGAGGGATTTCTTTAAAGAATGTGCAAACTAAGGAGAAAATGCAGTATTATACAGAGGGGAAGAGAATAAAACAGAAGCAAGTTGGAACAATTTAGTGGAAATTTTTTGTTCACTCCATAAAATTGCTTATTTATAGGTGCAACATACATCATGTTCATTTTCCCAATGTATACTTTCAATTTGAAATATTAAAATTTATTTTTATTATAAATTTTTTTTTTCTATTTCCCTTGCCACAATCACTGTCAAAAATCTAAGACAAGAACTCATGACTTTGTCTCCCACAGCTTTCAGTCAAATGGAAGGAAATCTTAGCATGACTAGATAATCTTCCATATACTGAAATACAGACAAGATCATTAATAGATATGTTCTGTCAAAGAGATAAAATTATAATGATTTCAGATGAAAATTTTCCAAAGTAATAAAAGGAAAACAAATGAAAACAAACCAAAACACACACACGCACACACACCAACAACAACCAAAAAAACAAACCAAAAAGCTAAGCACTGAAATATCTACTAATTAGAACAACTGTGAATATTGTAAATTCTGTCTCTGACAGAGAATTTTCCACTGACAGTCCACTTTTTTTGAGACTAAATATTTTTATTTTTATATTAATATATTTAACATAGATCTTGCTGTTATTTGTATCTCAATCCAATGTTCTGCAGTTAGAGACCTATTAGCTTCAGACAAACTTTGCAGAAGTTGTATTTTCACAGGCACTATTGACAGCTTTGAAGTAAAATGTATTTAATGTCTTTCAAATTTAAATATCTTTCTCACTAAATGGCTTAGTTCTGCACCCTCTTAGTTAATACCAAAAGATTAATTTGGCATTCATCTTGAAACACTAATGGCATTGCTGACACAGAAACAAGTCTGAATTCTTTTAGTGAGTTGGATGAGAGTCATTGATGTCTTCTGTCAAAGACAAGCCACTGGTTCCTCTAAATCCACGGAAATAAATGCATTCTCACCATGATGCTATTAATTTACTCAGGAGACCCTTCTGAGGTCCTTGGAAGTACATCTAATGTTTCAGCAACAACATGCTTCTAAAAGTATCGCTGTATACTAAAGAATACTGGCCTGTATTCTGAGTAGAACTCTTGTCACTTTGTGTGTTGGTAAACAAGGGATGTTAAAGTTACCTTATATCCATATTTTCCATCAGAATGTCAAAGGATTTTAGTTAGTTTTATCATATTGTGTGGACAGTTGATATTTTCATTGACACACCCATATGCAGTCATTCAGTTTCTAGCCCAGAACGGAGCACAGGGCAGTGACTATTCACACAGCAATCAATTTTAAATCTCAGTCAAAAAATTATTAAAGTCATAGCTGCTGACCTTGAAAGTCTGAAGGATGCAGGTATTTCTTTCTGTTGCTGAACCCCAACATTCCCATTATGAAAGAAACCTCTGAAATCTTAGAGGCTTTTATACGAAACTAAATGGGAAATTTAAAGGAGTAAAAATCATGTATGCAAGATTATTATATTTCAGGACTAGGCTATTATTTGAAATTCAAAGCAAGAGTATTAAAAACCTTTCTAGGCAAAAGAATAAAAACATATAATGGATACAAAGCTCACTTTATTTATTTGTTTGTTTGTTTGTTTGTTTGTTTGTTTTAAATACCCCCTTGAAAAATATCATGGCCACTTTGATTCTGAATGCCATGAGTTCTTCATCTCTTACTTGCTAATCCTGTATGTCAAAGGCCAATTAACCAAAGAGTTAACTGAATTCAGAGACTGAAAAGCAGGGTTACATAAACTGCATGTTATTCTTTTGAAAAAATGGTATGACATGGTAGAAGTAGTGCTGATTTCTGGGACGGATAGTGTCCTGGTTTGAGTTAGAATGGACAATTCTGTTCAGTGATTTTACTTTTCAGCTCAGTTCTCACTCACTGCACTGTCTGAAGTTAGCAGCCTGTTCTCACAGGCAGTGTCTGCTTCTAGCAGTGGTAACATACATTGCTTAGAGTTAGTACTAAGGGCTGGTGTGCAGACCAAGGCCACTTGGTCATGTGCACCTCACTGGGGGTGCAGAAAGTGAAAGGCTGCACCTGCAGGGAGGAGGGGATAGGTGACCCCAAACTGACCAACAAGGTATTCCAGCCCATATACATCATATTCAGTATAAAGCTGAGGGATCACAAGGGTCAAGCTCTCTTCTTCAATGCCTGGCATACCAGGAGAACTCTCTTTGTTCTGCCTTTGATCCCAATCCATTCATTCCTGAATCCAGTTCCAGAATTCATCTCCTGAATCTGGTTTCCTTCTTTTACTGAGTCCAGCCTTGGACTTTCATGGTACCTGCTCCACAGCATCAGTGGTGACAGTGATGGAATTGCCATTGGGGGTGGGGGGGAGGTTGGGTTCAATACTGGTTTTGTGTATATTTGCACAAATTAAATTTTATAATTATTTTCAATAAATATGTTCTAGTTCCCTTTTTCTAATTGCTGAGTCTCTTCTCCCTTATTCCCTTTCTCTTCCCCTTTGGGGAGTACGGTTAACAGAGAGCATCTGTTATAGGTCTAGCAGACTTCCCTGGCCCTAAACCTTGGCAGACAGTCTGAGCAGATTAATTAATCTTTGTTATTCATGGAGTATAACCTGGCTACATGGTGCTATTGTGAGATGTTTAACAGACACATCTTCCTATAGAGGGTCTACAAGGGTGACAGTGTAATGGTCACATATTAGGAAACTTAGATGTTGTGAGCATCTGTGCTGAAGTGAGGCTACTTTTCTTAAAAATACCATGTATTGTCAGCCTTCTGGCTTAGGTATTTACAGTTGGAACACATGGGCTATGAAGCAGTGGAGGAGATAAAGCAGGGCAGGGTTCCCTTTCAGTGAAGCTGTTGGAAGATTCTGGTACTGCCTAGAAAAAATGTGAGCTTTTTCTGGTGTAGATTTGTCAATTTACAGAACTTCAGGTAACCATGAAACAGAAGAACCAGTATGTGCACTTATAAATGTATTAACATATTCCTGACAGAAACTGTGATTTGAAATATCCTTTATAGAGGTTTAGTTAAATATATGTTTTCAGATAGATCATAAAGAGGAGGATGAAGTGCAGTACAGAAAATAAAAAGAATGAAGCCAAAATAGGCCTTTTGTATTTGTCAGACACAAACCATTAGGAAGGTTTCAAATTTATTTCTAAGCTGACATGTCTGCATGAAGATGCATACACTTATACAGGTAATTTTTTTTTTTTATTTTTTTTTTGAGAAGTATTGAAGTAACAGAGGAAACGATTCAACTCTGACTATAAATGTTACAGTGAGTAACTCTTCGGTCAATTCACAGGAACATGCATCTAATGAAAAGCCATAAGCCCAAAACATCATTTGTGACATAATATTCCAGAACAGTTAAAAAATCACATTCAGCCTGGAATCATCCAAGTTTTTTAATATTGTAGACATCTGAATGAAATTCAGATGAAAATGTATTTTATTTATGCAAAGTGGACATTTACTTCAGGATGCGCTTTTCCAGATGTTCAAAAGCGATCAGGTGGAAGTCAATTGCACTACAAGTGAAAGCCCATTTCTCTCATCTATGGTAAACTCCTTTTTCTAAAGGTTTAGAACATGCATTCTGCTGTAGGATCATTCTGCTTGTGTATCTTATCTGTAACTGGCCATGATAAAGTGTGAATAACACTATAACAGGCTTATATACTGGTTCAGGAGTTATGTTTGAGGATTTAAAACTTTTCTTCACTATCTGCTTGCCTAAACACTATTTTCAAATGTTTTTTTCTTTTCTGAATAATTTGTAACTCTTGATCTTATTCAACTCTCAACCATCTATTAACAAAAAAGGCATCACAACAGAATGAATGTTGTCATACCCAATTCATATAGTGCCTCATACTTGAACTATTTCTAACCCTATACTAATATAATCAAGTACTCATCTGATATTATTTAATGATAACTTTATTATATATTTGCTTAACACAAAGTTCAATTAAATTCATTTGAAGCCTATTCTCCCAAACCCCTACAGTTAAGAACCTCTCTGTCCTGATAAAAGAATTTGTCATTTTAAACCTTGTGCTTACCTCAAAAAAAACCCAAAACCAACCCCCCAAAAGAAAACCAACCAACCAAACAAAAAATTCTCTCCTTGCCTGCTTCCTATGCTGTTTGGAGTGGGAATTACTGAGATGGAACATCATTTTCACATTTAGAACATACAAAACTGGGAAAAGTGTTTTGACAATTCTCTACAGAAGAGACATACACTTCCCCTATACCTCTTCTAATTAAATACTATTATGTTCTCCATATAGGCCTCTCCAGTTTCTGTACCCATTATCCAAGGAAAGCAGTGAAGATCTCTACTTCTCAACTTTCTAATGCATCTTCTTCACAGTAGAGGAGTATCTTGTCTTCCAGAATTTCTTTCTCCAGACTGGTTTTCACTGAGAGTGCAGAATGGGAGACTCTATGAGACAGCCCCCACCTCTCAATTCCTTCTCATCCTGAGGATGTGGGTTAATGCAGTTCTGCTTCCTGTATCACCTCTTCCATCTTTAGAATTAGAGCACTGAACTTCTCTTTTGCTTCTTCCTCCCTAATCCTAGAAGTGTTTAGTAATTACTTAGTACTTAGTAATTGTTTAGGGAAAAAGGTGTCTTTCCCAACAGATACTTTACTTTTCTGAATAATTTTTTTCTTTTTTTCACAAAATGTTAGAGATGGTGAAGTCATATTAGGGAAAGGTGTGGCTGGTGCAGACACTCCCCACAGACAAAACACAAAGTAAACAGGGTGTGCTGCAGCAGTTTGATGCCTTGGCCATTAAGCTGCACCTCCCAGTGCTTAAGCGGCTCCTCGCAGTCTGCCCTTGATTGTCTCCTCAACCAGTCAGAATGACCACAGTGCACCCTCAACTTAGGTATAAATGGGGTTCTGCCGAAGAGCTAGATGAGTTGGTTCTTCGCAGAGCAGCAGACCTGGCAGTCAGACCCTCCCCTTAGGCGTGCCAGCCAAGGATACTTTCATGGACTGAATCTCTGTGGATTGAATGAGGCTCACTTCCCCTTTGGGCAAGTGGTATCTTGGGCACTCAGGTGTGGGAGGTTTCTCCTTTATGAGTGAGCATGTGCCCATTTTGGTTTGTCTTTCCTTAAGGTTTAGGAATTAGTTGTGTAGACACCCAAACTTGTATTTGTTTGTGAGTGCAGGGCGACTTTGGTTGCAATAAACCCCATTTTGGATAGCAGCTGCTGTTTGGTGTGTGGGTGCCTCTGTGACAAAAGGAGAGGCAAAAGTACCATATTGATATCTGATGATAGTGTTAAAGAACAGTTGCCTCCCTTGCCAGAACTCAAGGATCAGAGTAAAAATTACGATTTTTTTTTTCCCTAAACTTATTTCATTCTTGTTTTATTTTCTTCATTGAGAACTAGATATTGAAAGACATTTAAAGTGTTCAGCCAAGGATGAGAAAAAAGCAACCCACAACCACCTCCCTGTAGACCAATGTGCTGTCTGCATACCAAGTGAATGAATACAGCCTAACAAGAATAGTCCTGTGATTCCTTTTATAAAATGAAGAGTCGAAGACAATTATTGTTTGTCATTAAAATTCCCAGTTAGTCTTAGCAGGCACTGTTTTCACTAGGTAACACTTGGCTTCTCTGAATAATTAGAAAGGCTGATAACATCATCTAGCTGAAAAATTTGGCAACTATCTCCATTTTAAAATCCCTCAGAATTCCTCAGAGTGTCTTCTAAAATTTCATGCAACCAAGCAGTAGTGAAGGGATGTGCAATTCACAGCAGCAGTAATTTTCTTCACACAAGTCACAGAAGCTACAGATACTTTCTAGATAGAATAAGCCTCCAGATCCTATATAGGCTTCTTTAAGAAGCTGATATCTAGGGATTTGCTCCACTTCAGCCTAAGGGGCGTTCTGATCTTCCTTGATCATTGGTAAGAGTACTCTAATAACTCGGCAAAAATACAGTGATAGGTCTGGAGGCATTCTGCTGCCAGTCTGTTGTTCAGTGAACTGAAATTCTTGGAAGCACTGAAACAAAATAAAAATGTAGAACAAATCCTTTTGCCCAGTTATTTCTGTACTCTCTCAGAGGAAGAAGAATGAGATTTTTGTTTGTTATCTTGAGATTTCTTTTAGATTTTTAAATTATGAAGTCATTGGCAAAAAAACATAGGTATACACTTCCAGGGACCTGAACACAGATGGTTTTCTCAGAAGCAAGGAATGTATTTACATTACACTACAGAAATGTAATTTCTCCAAGTTTCATTTACCTTTTTACCTATCACTTCTCCATTACAAAAAGGGATAACTTGAATACTTACCTTGAGGAAACATTCCCAGGTTCTCTACCACAATCCAGGCACTTCCCTTGATGCTAGGATGTGATGCTTAAGGACAAAAGATGGTATATGCTTTCTGTGGGTTATCTCTAGTGTATTTTATGTTAACCAGGTCTCAGGTAGCTTTATGTCATGCACTGTGTAGTTAAGGTAGGTTTATAATTCACAGCTATAAATTGTGATTTTAGATTCTACATATGTAAAATGCTTATATATGTAACTTATATATGGCCAGGTACCCAACTGCTGTGACAGAGACATGTTGATATGGATCTAGTGTTTTACATTATGCAAGATCTTGATTCTGTGTAAGTAGGAATTAAAATAATAATAATAATAATTAAAGAAAACCCTAGAAGATACAACTATTTCCATAACTCACAGTGGTTTTGTGAAGTTAAATGTCCTGAATATACCTCTGTGCTCAGAAAAAAACCCCAAAACAACGCACATCAAGAATAAGCTCCAAACTGAATTGTTTGCTTAAATAAACACTTGAACATTTTCTAAGAGAATACCAGTTAGTAAATAAAAAAGGGCCCACACACAATAGCAAAACCCTACAAACCATCCAAATATAATTTGTGCAGGTGAGATGGACTAGAGATGTATCTATACTTAAAATTGTGATGTAAAAGAAATCTGAGCTGGTACTAATTAAGCAAGCTCAGGTGTTGAAAACCTGGTTTATTTATATGCCATCTGTTTCTAGATTTTTGCCTTAACTAGTTTAACTCCTAATTCTATAGTGTAAAGAAGCTTATATTAAAATCATACAATGCCATTTATACTCTGTATATTCAATGCAAAAATATTGATTTTTTTTTTTTAAAGGAATATCTAAATGCGTCTCTAATGACTTTCAAGTTGGTTAAAATACTGGAGATCAAACCAGATATCACTAGCAATAAATCATACACTCATGTGGTGACTGGAATAGACTGTGATGCTTCCAACAGTGCCAAGATGTAAGACTGAACTCCACTTCAGGTAACTTCAAGTTCAGTCATTTTTCAGATCTGATCTTTCTTTTTGGTCAGCCTCTTCAGGAAACTTCCAGGACAGAACACAAGCTTCTTTATCACCTTGACTTTATTTCTGAGACATTGCTTGCAAAGGAGATTCAATAAGCTGAGGTTGCCTGACAGAGTGTTTTAACTTGCCTTAAGTGAACCCATAAGTATAACAGAAAGTACAAGCTGTAGCTGAAGTTTTCTACCTCTGAACATTTGCAGGATTGCCTAGACAGAACCCAGAAAAACACAGCAAATAGTAATGTAGGTGAGGAATGAATTCAGTAAAAAGTTTGACCATGAGAGTACTGCTACCTGATTAATATAATTCTGCCTGGAAATCCAATCGTACCACGTGTGTGGTTCCCACAGCAGTTATGACAGATATGAGTTTCTAGTCAAGTCAGTAACGGGGACTGGTGCTCTAAATCTGTAGGGTTACAAACATACACTTTCTAACAGGGAACCTGGAAACTCCAAGGTCCATCATGTTTTTTGTGATCAAATGTGCTACACAGATCTGAGACAGAGCTGTCTAGTCCAGAAGCAATAAAGTATGCTGACAGAAAGGAAGACAAACTCCCACAGGAATCCAGCATGGCAGGAGGCAGATTTGTGTGAAAAGTATGCTTGGTTATTGATGAAAGTTAATCTCAATCAATAATTCGATAATCCACAATTTCAGCTTTAATGAACTGATATTTTCCACAAAATGCTAAACAAGCAACCCCCCAAAAAAGCCCATTTTCAATACAAAGTTTCTGAAAAATTTCAGTAATTGTAGATCTGGGTGGATTTCTCAACTCTTCCATAGATTCCCTGTGTGACCTGTAAAATATCAAGATATCTGTGTACCATTTTTCCCATGGTAATAGGAACAAAAAATAAACTCTTCTTTCTTATTTTTTCAACTATGCCTTCTCAGAAAGCAAATGTTTCAGGTAAAGGATGATAAAGTGTATATGCATGTAGTACATGAAATACAACCTCAGCTGAGAATCCAGAAAGGATCACAGTATGAAGAAAGTAATGGACTAGGACCAAAATGTGTCCAGGATTCAGTTTTCACCAAACTGTCAACATTTTTCGACCCAACTTTTAGAACACGTAGTTACAACAAAACAATTTTATTTAGCAAATGGTAAATCATTATATATATTATCAATTTCACTTAAAACTAAATCAAATCTATAATAGTTCTTCATATTTAAAAGGAATAACCAAGAATGTGTTCTGCCTTACCACTCCATGAAATGTATAAATTAATGTAGGAAAATATTGCATTAAGTGATATTAATCAAAGAAAGCAAATTCATACATCAAACTACTTTAAAAAAATACCCCAACACTGAAACAGTTTTCCATTTTTTACAGGAATGCACCACTGCTCTTTAGAAGAAGTGAAGGTCATGTGGTTGCTTTCAGTTCATTTAATGTGTCTCTCCAGAACTGGCACTGTAATAAATTACTGACATCTCCTCTACAGTGAAAATCACACTGTAATATTTTTTTTTTGTCAGTAATATTTTTCTCTTTCTCAGAACTAAATATTTACACTCTTCATTAAAAATTTGTCAACGAATAGTCTGAACAGGCTGTGTCTTCAGGGAATGCTGTTTCTTTCAGTCTTTAATGTGGTCTAATCTTGCAAGACATCCTGGGTGTAATAAGGCCTGAAAACCTAGGTCTTTGTACATTAAACAATCAGACAAGGTGACCGTAGTATTTTTTAATTGAATCCCTCTTTGTGAGGGGATTAAATGTAAATCCAATTTTCATTTCCAGCTCCTAATTATCAATACAATATTCCGCTTGCATAATAATTCAAAGATTAGCAGAAGAAAAAGAGAGAAAATACATGTTAAAATACTCTATCTTTCATTCTCTGTGAACTGTATAATTCTAGTCCACTGAGTGCACGGTGTTCTAAATTAATACATGTGGAAGTGATTAGTGAAGGCTACTGCCATTAGGAATGCCAACAAAGCCAGTAATACCTGAGATAAGTTAACTCAAAGGAAAAAAAAAAGTAAATTTTTTTTAACTTGAATGTTTCTGGAGAACAATGAGCCTACAAACCTTGCTAACATATGTATACCTTGCCAAAGATATGACTGTAGAATAAAATCCATAATCAATTCCTTGTCTTTTTACTCCTACTGAACATACTGTTTGTAGAATTCTTCCCGTGTTCATGTGAATTACATACTTCAGAACAGGCATCACTATTTTTTTTTCCCCTCTAATTGTCCCCTATCTGCTAGAAATTGTTTTCCCTTTGAAAATATCCCCGCAAATAAATCACTGTGTTAAAATAATTTTATATTAAAGATACAGATGTAGATAGGAAAACAATATAACAGTATTTAGGAAGTCATGTCTGAGTAATCTGATAGCCTGCTGTGATAGTGTGACTGAATGGGTAGATGCAGGGAGTGGATGTTGTCTATTCTGACTTCAGTAAGGCTTTTGACACGTAACAATCTCATGGACAAGCTCAGGAAGTGTGGGTTAGAAGAGGGGATGGTGAGATGGGTTGAGTACTGGCTGAACAATAGAGCTCAGAAGGTTGTGATCAGTGGCACAGGGTCCAGTTGGTGACCTGTAACAAGGTCAATATGGAGTCCAGTCCTATTCAACATCTTCATCAATGACCTGGATGAAGGGATGGAGTGTACCCTCAGCCAGTTTGCTGATGATATGAAACTGGGAGGAGTGGTTGATACACCAGAGGCTGTGCTGCCACTCAGTGAGATCTGGACAGGCTGGTGGCCTGGACAAAGGAAAACCTAATGAAGTTCAAGAAGTGTAGAGTCTTTCCTACACTTGGGGAGGAGCAACCCAATACAGCAGTACAGGTTAGGGGTAGACCTGCTGGAAAGCAGCTCCACAGAGAAGGACCTTTGTATCCTGGTAGACAATAATTTATCTATAGGACTCCAATGTGCCTTTGTGGCTAGGAAGGCCAATGGTATCCCAGGGTGTCTAAAGAAGGTTGTGTCCAGCAGTTTGAGTAGTGTTTTCCTCCCCCTCAACTCTGCACTAGTCAGACCACATGGAGTGTTGCATTCATTTCTGGGCTCCCCAGTTCAAGAGGGACAGGGAAATACTGAAGGAAGTTCAACAGAGGCTAAAAAGATGATTAAGGGACTGGAACATCTCTGTTATGAGGAAAGGCTGAGAGCCTGGGGCTGTTTAGTCTGGAGAAGAGAAGACCAAGAGGGGATTTTATTAATGTTTACAAATATCTGAAGGGTGGGTGTCAAGCAGAAGGGACCAGTCTCTTCAGTGGTGCTCTATGGTAGGAAGTAATGATCACAAGCTGGAACCTAGGTGATCCTGCTCTGGCCAGGGGATTGGACTTGAACTCCAGAGGTCCTTTACAACCTCTACCATTCTGTGATTCTGTGATTCTATGATTTTATGATTAAAAATGAAGCAAGAAGAGTGAAATTTCTATAAGACTATCAGTCTGAAAATCCATACAAGTTTTCCTAGATAAATGCAATCTTCTATAACATTAGATGAAATAAGTACTTTTGTTGCATATTTAGCAACTCAGGCCTTCCACCACTGTCTTAAATTTATTCTGCCCTTTTCTCCTCTCGTACTTTTGCTCTTCCAAGTTTTTTTAATTCTGAAAGCAGAAATAATTTAATTCCATCTTCCTTCTCGTGTTCATCCCACAATATTTCATGTTTTACTAGCTGTGACCCATTTGATCTAAAAGACATTTAATTCTAACTCTCCTGGGAATCAAATGTAAAACTCTTTAGGATGAAATATCCTCAACCGAGATATAAGAAAGTGGCATTTGGTGTCTACTTTAGATTTTTCAGTTTTACTTAAGGATAGAAGTTAAAGTGTTGAATAGAGAGGTCTCAATTCTGTAGTTTCCTATTCAGAACAACAGTAGCCTCAAAATGCTTCCTACATTCTTTCTCAAATAAGATAGTTTTGTTCCATGTCTACTTCTCTCTGGTTTAGACTATTGACTAGGATTTTTGTGGGACTTTTTCTGATAAGGAGCATCCATCTGAATCCTGCTCTTCTTTTAAAAGGCAGGAGGAATTACTTCCTTTGACTTAGTCCCAAATAGTTTTCTTTGCTTGACAAATATGAATATATAACAAAATAAAACATCTATCCCATAAACTCTACTTACTTTCCGTAATATCTCATGTCCAAATAAGCATAAGGAAGGACAATAAAGAAACCTAATAATACAGCCACATTCACTCTATGAATTTTCCCTAATAGTTTCTATCATTAATATACATGAAAACAAAATTTAATTTTTACATACTTCTTTATCAAATCAGATATTATAGTAGAACTTACTTTTTTTTTTTTTTTTAAATGAATCATACTTAAATATTATTTTATTTCCCTCCTTCTTTACTGGAAATATATTCTGGTATGCAAACAGAAGATTTGTACAAAGGAAGGGCAACAAAGCTGGTGAAGGATCTGGAGAGTTTCTCCTATGAGGAAAGGCTGAGGAAGCTGGGATTGTTTAGTCTGGAGAAGAGGAGGCTCAAGGGGAACCTTATTGCTCTCTACAGCTACCTGAAGGGAGGTTGTAGGGAGGTGGGGGTTGACCTCTTCTCCCAAGATAAAATGACAGGATGAGGGGCAATGGCTTCAAGTTGAGCCAAGGGAAATTTAGGTTAGATATCAGGAAGAATTTCTTTACAGAGAGGGTGGTTAGGCATTGGAATGGGCTGCCCAGGGAGGTGGTGGAGTCCCCATCCCTGGAAGTGTTTAAAACCTGTGTGGATGTAGTGCTGGGGGACATGGTTTAGGGACCCTGGCAGTGCAGGTTGAACGATTGGACTTGATGATCTTAAAGGTCTCTTCCGACCAAACGATTCTATGATACAAGTTGAGCATATATGCAGTGGATGAACAAACAAAATTTTAGTATATTTTCTGGGGGCTTGATCACTGTATTTTTATGTGCATCATGTTTTTAATTCCATCTGTATTTTTTAAAAAGGTTACCTGTTTTCATTTGGAATAGCTAAGGCATACAGAAGAGGCTGCTTTAATTGACTACCTTAGAGATGAAAAGTCACACATCTAATTACCTTTCTGGTGCATACTCATTGCTTTGCTATGCTTAACTTCTGGTGTGATCACAGGGCTAGTGCTGGAAAGTACACTCTCTGTCTCTCTCTGATTATTTAGAATAATGTAGCATTAGATACTGAGTGCGCAGTCAGATACCAGAGACACTCTCAGTCAGATGTTCTGCAGAAATATTATCCTAGCAGATTCTATATTCATATTGAGCCAGAAGGATGTCTTTGCAGCTATTTTGAGCTTTTATTTACCACTAATTTGGTTTACAATATTTCTACACTATATATTGTTCATTTCTAATTTCTTTGAGACATTCAAATATGGGAGTAGCTACCTGTAATAAATCTCTACTATTGTGTTCAGACTCCTAGAGAATTAGTTGAAGTCAACTCCGGATAGTTAAAAAACCTGATTTAAGACAAAATCACCTTTTCCCAGCAAAAAGAGAAACAAATTGAATAGTTAATAGTTATTGGAGGGAAAGCAATAACTATTTGAGCTATTGAGATATTTGGGATTGTTCAGCCTGCAGAAGAGAAGTCTCCAGGGAGACCTTACTGCAGCATTTAAATACTTAAAGGGGGCTTATAAGAAAGATGAAGGCAAGCATTTTAGTAGGTCCTGTAGTGATAAGACAAGGGGTAATGGTTTTAAACTGAGAGTAGATTTTGATTGGATATAAAGAAGAAATTTTTTACAATGTGGATGGTGAGACACTGGAATGAGTTGCCCAGAGAAATTGTGGATGCCCTATCCTTTAAGTGTTTGGGGTCAAGTTGGGGCTTTCAGCAACCTGATCTAGTGAATGATGTCCCTGCGTCTTGGAGGGGCTTGAACTAGATCTTTAAAGGTCCCTTACAACCCAAACTGTTCTAGGATTCTGTGAAAGCAAGTCCTGCCAGAGAGGTGGACTTATGCTAACATCAAAACATTAAAACATATGATAGATGTATTATGTATTGATGTATTTTGGAAGTAGTCAACCAGTCTTACTGTGGATTTTTATGTTTCATCTGACAAGGAAATGAGTTGGGTCAAGTATTACTAATTCAGAAATTGAATTAATAAGTTAACAAGAAGTGTATTTGAAAAAACAATGCAGTAAAAGATGTTGCATGTTTACTGTTTGAAATACAACACAAATTTGTTGCAAGTATTTTCTGACATGAGTATGGACAATCAGGGACTGAATAGTAAAAGTTCACGTTTGTTTAGTTTGGGTTTTTTTCTTAGACATAAGCAACCTATATATAAAACTATGAAAGAATATTGCTTATGTTTCAGTGTTCTGATAAGCATAGATATGTTCTAATTAGAGCAGGACCAGAAATGACAACTATTAATAGTATACCACAATTTGATTGTTAATGAAATTACGTGTGTTCATGCAATCAGTCTCTCTTTGCATGATCTAAAAATATACAAATTCTATCGTCTGTATTGGCAACCCTGTGAACTTTTCCTCTCCATAGTTTTAATCATTAATGATTTAACCATGTCAAAGTCATATTCTCTGATCTGAGTTGAACAAGAGTAATGAAGTAAAACTTTAAGCTGTTTGCCCAAACTTGGCCAACACAGGACTTGAGCTTTTGTTGTTCACAAAGAACCAATCTGTGACTGGTGAATTGAGCTTCAAGTGAGTTAAGCACAGGAGAAGCAAAACTCTCATATTCAAAGTGTTTCTAGTTTGCTTCTTTTTACCCACTGAATGTTCTATCACTCTGTCAATCCATTAGGGAAGACGGACATAGCCAAAGCAAGTAGACTTGCAGATTTTGGCTCCTCTATAACCAGTAGAACATCCACTGGAAACAAATGGAAACTATTTTCTTCCTTTGGGCATGTAGTTTCAAACATTTTCAAGGTACACAACATGTAAGGTTCCAGTAGAAAATGCTAACACATGGGTAATCTTTTTTTGAATCTTCTGTTTTCTTTCAGTCTTGCTTTTGTTTGTTGGCTGCTTTCAGAAAAAGTCTTTTGAAGTCTGTAGGCACATATTTGTGTGTGGAAGATGTCAAACAACAAGTACTTTATTATCCAAATTACCGAAAATATGTGATGCTATTTTTGTAGCAGAAATATCACTGCAAATTTTATTTACATCATCTTCTTATAAATTTCTTTAGCTCCATTAGATCTTAATAAGAGTCATATTTCTGTTGTAGAAGACTAAGCACCCTTGTTTTGCATTAAAAAAAAAACCTTTCAGCTTTAGCATTCCTGGTTAATACTTAAAAAAAATCTTAAAATCCTAAATGCAAAAATCCTCCCTAATTGGAGCACAAGAGGTTTAAGGTCAACACAAGGAAGAACTTTTTCTCAGTAAGGGTGACAGAGCTCTGGAACAGTCTGCCCAGGCGGGTTGTGGGGTCTCCATCTCTGGAGACACTTAAGAGCCTCCTGGATCTGTTCCTGAGTGACTTGGTCTAGGTGATCCTGCTCAGGCAGGGGGGTTGGACTGAATGATCTTCTAGGTCCCTTCCAGCCCCTAATATCTGTGATTCTGTGATTCTGTGAAATATATTTTTCCAAAGTGCAACATATAATTAAGTATCCCATTTACAAAACACGTTACCTTATCTCATTACTCTGTGTAGACCTTTAAGTCAGTATGTTTCCTCAGCATGTCTGGGAATCTGGGGGAAGGAGTGCAGATTGAATATAAAAATTGATGATACAGTGTGATAGAAGAAGAGCAATCATAGTTTGTGCATATGTGGTACTGTGCAATCCAAGTTACAGCTCCTGCTTGCAGCCATGGTATTAGGCAAGAAAATGTAGTCTTTTAATCTGTGATCTTCCTCCCTATACCTGCTCTGTAGCTGCATGTTCCCTCAACACCTGTCTGAAACATCCTATTGGATGACAAATTTTGATATAGAGACATCCACATTTATTTACAATTACAACAAGCTATTTTCTGTACGTTGATGGGGTTCTTTCTATTCATATCATAAATAAGGAGACTATCGAGTAATTTAGCACACAGGAAACCTGCTGCTAAATTATTTGCAGGCAGTCTGGTTTGGGCATTTGTGTTGGTAGCCAGGTCTGTACTGAAATTCATTCATTCAGTTTAGATGCTTAGTATAAATTCTAATATATGTTCTAGGTTGTAAACAGTAATTTTCTCCTACTTGTTTCACAAGTCATAGTCATATAAATTTGCAATGTAAGAAAAAGCTACACACTGTACAGATTTTTTTTAATCTCTGAGGAACCAGTAAAAATGCTGAAATCAAAAACCTATGTTCTGAAGCATGCGGAAGAAAAAAATGCAATATATTCATTTATGTGAAATGAACTATAAAACACATTGAATTTATTTCATACAGATTACTTCGTTTCATATCACATAGATTGCTTGCCTTAAAAAAAACATTAAAATCCTATTCAGCACATCTGCTTCTTCAGGTTGCACATTCCCAGACTAGTGTGATTTACATTTGAATGAAGTTTCCGATTTTATTGAGTGACATGGAATCTAATTAGATTCTGCCTGTAAGAGAGGAGTGTCAATTATAAAAAGTAAGGCTCTGGAAAATTACCCTAAATAAAATTTTACTGAACACAACATGCAATTACAATCAACATCAGAGTGCTTCAATTATTATATCTAGATTTTTATTATTTTGTTTTCTCATGAAGAAATGAAGAGTCAACAACTGGACTATTAGCAGTGTGTTATTGATAACATTAAAATATCTTCTTACAATGTATGGTGTAAATGATGGTATCTAGGTTTAGTGCTATTAAATATGAAGCATCCCTCTGGAAGGACTTACTATTAATAGAACCTGAAATGTACAGGATTTGATTAATAAATTTAATATGCAACATATTGAACAGTATTGTGGGTATCTGCCTTGGGAAGAAATAGATGATACCTTCATAGAACTGGAAGAAGTCTCATGTTTGTGGGCCCTGGTCTTCGTGGAGGACTTCAACCACACAGGAGGTTTCTGACAACTTCCTAACACACGTGGTTAAGAAGCTGATGAAGGGGACTCTCTGCTGGACATGACACTCACGTTCAAAGAAGAAATGGTCAGGGATGGGAGGGCTGAGAGTAGCCTCTGCTGCTGTGACATGACACAGGACATGGCATGGGACAGTGAAGTCAGGATCCTGAGAAGAAAGAACAAAGCAAAAAGAAGGCTCACAAATGTGGACTTCAGAAGAGATTGTGACTTTTCAGAGAGCTGCTGGTAATGGTCACAAACAGGAACACACAAAGTTCCACCTCAACATGAGGAAAAGCTTCTTTACAGTGAGGAAAAAACAATTTCTTTACAGAGCCCTGGAGCAGGCTGTTCAGAGAGGTTGTGGAGTCTCCTTCTCTAGAGACATGTGCTTTGGCAGGAGTGTTGGACTTCATGATCTTCAGAGGTCCTTTCCAACCCTCACCATTCTTTGATTCTATGTTTCTATCAATCTCAATGTTTACCTTCTCCAAACTCAAGAGCGGTCCATTTTGACTTACAGGAAATCAAGCAGAGGTTGCAAGAGGCCTGCATTGTTGTACAAGGAGCTGCTGAAATTTCAAACATAAAGAAGTGTGTGAGATATAAAAACATGGTCAGATGATCTACAAGGAATATAGAGACAGCGTCCTTAGTGTGAGGACTGGATAAAAGAACGTCACTGTGATCTTCAAAAATGGTTAAGACAAAAAATCCTGGGAGCTATATTTCAATCCATGGAAATGTGATAGAGGAAAATTTCCACATAACCATGAAGGACAGGAAGATAACTGGAGTAGCCAGCATGGATTCTTGAAGGGTAAGTCATGCTTGACCAACATTCTTTAATGAGACAACTGGTTTGGTACACAAGGAGACAGCAGCAAATATTTTTAGCTCAGCTTTAGTATGGCTTTTATCTGTCTCACATAGCATTGACAATATGATGAATGAACAGATAAGTGGATTGAAAACTAGCTGTGACACTCAAAGTGTTGTGATCAGTGGCAAAAGGTTTTCAGCTGACTGGAGAAATGGGCTGATGGGAACCTCACAAAGTTCTACAAGGCAGCATGCCAATAACTGCATTTGGGAAGAAATAATCTCATGTATCAGTAAACATCTGGTAAGGACCAGATGGAAAGTAGCTTTTCAGAAAAAGACCTGTGAGCCCTAATCAATAATGAATTGACCATATGATAATGGTAATTATTTATTTAATTAATGTATTTATTAAATCATTTTTAAAAATAGAAAAGAAAGAAAAGAATAGTGTTGCCTCATGGTAGAGAAGGCTAACAGTATCCTGGGTGCATCAGGAAGAGTGTTTCCATCAGGTTCAGGGAGGTGATACTTCCTCTCTTGTCAGTCCTGGTGCAGCTACATCTGAAGTGTTGGATTGGGTCCAGGTCTGGGTTCCCCAGCACTACAGAAATACAAATATACTGAAGTGAGTCTAGTAAAGGTCCACAAAGACGATTCAGGGAATGGAGCATCTGACATACAAGGAAAGGGTGAGAGAACTTGGACTGACTGTTCAGCCTGAAGAAATGTAAGGGATCTATCAGCATGTATAAATACCTCTGGAGAGACTAGGGAAAACAGCCAGACTTTTCTCAGTGGTGCTTGGTGCAAGTAGAAGAGGCAATGGACATAAGTTGAAACACAATTCTATTTAATAAATCCTTCTCCGTCGTCTTTTTCCTCTAAGGCTGTTCAAACACTAGAGTAGGTTGCCCAGAGTGGTTATAGAGTCTTGGAGATATTAAAACCCCATATGGATACAGTTCTGCATAACCTTTTCTAATGAACCCTGTTTTGAGCAGAGATGATTGGAAAAATGATCCCCAATGGCTGTTTTACAAGCTTAGCTTTTCATGATTGTTTTATTATGTTTTCTATTTCCTACCAAGTCCTTTTTTTTTCGTACATGGTCTTTTTATAATAGTTTATCTTTAACAGGAAATTATATTGTTTTCTCTCCAAAGGATGTATTTTATATTTCCAGGAGATCCTGATGCCAGGATCTTGTAACACCATTACATTATATTTATACAGGAAATAGCACAGGAATTATCTCTGAATCAGTATCAGTAACTTAAGCCCTGTAAGTAACTCTGCCTTGTAAGATTTCTTCTCTGTTAGATGCCATTGTGGATTAGCTGAATTAAGTCTCAATTATCGTATCAGGAACTACAGAGCTATGGGATGGATGAGAGAACAATTTGCGCTGAAAAACTTCAATGCTTCATTCACTTGAGCCTGAAAAGATCAACAGTTTGTCTGAGTCTTATATACCACCACAGTCTAGCTCTCAAGTATTGCTTTTATTTTCCAAAACAGCATAAGCTTTTTGTTGAAATTTTCTGTCCACCTGACACACCATTCTTAGCAAATAATATTATCTTCAGTTAGCCATCCAGCTTTTTACAGACAAATTTGCAGGTGCGGAACTGAATATAGAAGTTTCCTGGATGCATTTTGCTATGTTCATTAGATGCTTGAAGAAACAGAGCTATTTTATAAGCATTAATACGCAACAGTGTATTACAGTGATAGTATTGATATGCTTTTTTAAACACTCCCCATTTTTAGTTAATACTGTTGAAGAGATCCTATGTCTTTACAATGTTACAAAATGGGAAGCTATATGGAGAATTATCTCACTCCAGGTCTGTTTGCTACTACAGTAGTAAGAGAGATAGCAGATAAAATAATGTTTCCAGTGATGGGACATCTGCCACCTCTCTGGGTAACCTGTGCCAGTGTTCTACCATCCTCATTGTACAAAATTTCATCTTTATATCTAGACTAAATCTACCTTTTTTTAGTTTAAAACCATTGCCCCTTGTCCTGTTCCAGTAGGCCTTGCTAATAAAACCTGTCTTCAACTTTCTATAAGGACCCTTTTAAGTACTGAAAGGACACAACTGGTGCCTAATGTAAGAGATTGATCATCTTACTATGAAATGGAAAAGGGGAAAAGTCAAGGTAAAGTTGTAGACAATAATGTTAATAAATTAGTAACAGTTTTATAGTGTCATCAGTTGCTTCCTTTGCAATCATAGCAGATTCTTCACAACTCCCTGTTTATGGTTATACAACACAGAAGTAAATCAAAGGCAGCAGCATTTTACATGTCTTGTTTATATAGTAGACCTAAACATAAAAAAGGTGTTTGAAAATTTCACTCCAAAGTAATAATCTCAGCATTAAATTACTTGAGAAAAAAAAAATTGTTTAACTACCTTAATAGCAGCCTGTCCAACTGCACAAAGACAAGCTCAGAATTGTTTGTGGTGTTTTTCATTTTTTTCCCCATCTACAATGCTGTATTACAGCACCCTGCAGACAGTAGAAACATCTCTTGCTGTGACAAGTTATTGATCTTGTTTTCCTCTGAGAATCCTAACAAGTCTAACTACAACTTCCTGAAATACACAACCGGAACAGTACTTTGCAGTGGGTACAAGTCACAAAGAAATTTATTCTCCGATGTTTAGCAGAAAAATGAAATTACATTACTATAAATGTGTGCAGTTTTGTCTGTGAAGAGTAAAAATGGTCTAAAGTTTTGCAAGCCTATTCAGCCCACCAGTGGTGATACTATCTCATCCCTCCCACTCCTCCTGAGGATAATTCTGACCTTTTATCCTAAATTCTAAAAAATGAGAAGCTAAAGAAAAATGGTATTGGGAAATAATTTGGTTCTCTCAAGGATCGGACAGGAGATCTCTTCTGGTTTAATAGAGAAGTAGAAACTGCTATCATCCCATTTATTCCTATTGCTTTAACATCGAATATGTTATTTGACTATGCATGGAAAAACACAACCACTTTGCTGGGATGCACAAAATAGATTTGGTTGATGTGAGCTTGAGAGGGACATGTTGACTTAAACTGGTTAACAACCTACTGAGACAGTAATTACTTTGTTGCCAACAGGCAGTGTCATCAGTTTGTGTGGAAAGTTTCTTTTATATTCTTGGGACTGTGACAAATATAAAGACTAATTAGATGGAAGTGCATGATCTACCTTTATCAGAAACAATAACCTCTACCCTTTCTAACTCTGCAGGTCGGTGGGCAAAATGATGCACTTACTAAAGCTCCTCCTACTTTGAATGCCTGTCTTGATTCCCTCAGATCAGTTGGGAGCTCAAAGAAATTTACTTTTAGAACAAAGGTTTCATTTTTTTTGTTGTTAGTAAACTACCTAGTCCCTGCAGGTAACTATCTTAAGCAATATGCAAGATATTTAGACTTTTAAAACAGATAGTAGGTTACAGTTTTCAGTTTACAAGAAAAGCCTTAAAACCTAGCATAAACGAATTATCTCTAACCATTACACTAACAATTAAACAGTAATGTCTGCAGGTTGAGAGATGATGCTCAGTGGTGGTGCTCAGCTAAGCATACATATGCTTTGTCAGAGTTCAATTTGGGGAAACTAAATTTCAAATGTTCTAATTATTATTATTACTGCTAGTATAGAGTTATGCATTGTTCTATCATTACAATGCACTAAAGTAATATTTGCAGATTATCACAGACCTCAAAAATTTATAATGTGAGAAAAGGTGTAAATATGAAGCAAAAAGGACTGCAGCTATTATAAATATATAATAGTTCTGTCTTGTGAAAAGATGCTGGAGTGATGATGCAAGCACTTGAAAAGATGGGTAAAATAGATATTTAAGAAAAGACTGTGAAACAAATATACTTCACACAATCAGCTAAAGAGTAGTTTAACTTGCCTCCTGCCTAATGTGCTGGATGGTTTTGGAGGAATCACCACAGCTGAGAGTCTCAAGGAAGGAACTGAGACAGGATAACACACATCTGATTTTTACATCTATAAGAACCTTTGGAGATTAAAGTGTTTAGGATCTTTAACAAAGAAACTTCTTACTGTATGTTAAGGCTGGCAGGACCAGTGCAGCTAAACTATGGAAGTTCTAAGGTATAAAAATGAGCAGCAAAGTCTGACCCTGGTGAAGTCAATGGTTATTCCTCTATTCACTTAATTTAGAAACAGGATTTTGACACAAAGTATTTACATAATATGAAGGCACGTGAGAACATGTGAAGAGGGTGAAATACACTAATAAGAAAGAAAGAAAATTTCTCCACTCTGAATTCTGCTTTTAAGAGAGCTATATCTGCTTAAGAAGAAAGAGTGAAACAGTCCTGCCAAAGTATTGAAGTTCTGTGAAGTAATTTACAGACTGTAGGCACAGTCTGGTCATATCATCTTGCCAGCTCAGCCTGAAAAATAGAAGATATTGTTCATAGAAGCATGAAAATGTAGCCAGGGTCACAAAATGAAGGCTTGTTTTGCAGAAGACAGATGCGTTCTTTTGAACTTCTGCAAATTTTATATCCCAGAAAGCCAAGACATTAACCTGGAAGAACTGCATTTAAAAAAAAATTAAAAATAAAAATTATCTTGGGCTATCAGCAACCATAAAATGTGGCTTGGCATTAAAAAAAAATAAAAATCTTTATTAAGGACTAATTCATGTCTACAAAATCTGTTTTTTATACGACTCAAATTATCCCATGGAAACTTGTTGGCACAGATAAAACAGATGCACACTGAAATTTCTGCAGTATACTTTAGTAGTAATCTTCAGTTAAATTTTAATATTGAGAATTTAATAGATTTATTGGTCTAAATAAAATGTATGCATTCTGTATTTGCCTACACTTTTGTTTAAGTTACACTTGTCTAATCCAGTAAGTCTCTGCCATAATGTCAAAGGTGGTGGTATGTCAGTTTTCAGTTATCCCCTCCATCTTTAATAATAACGATGTGTTAATACTTATAATATGAAATATTTCAGCCAAACAAAAATGTTTCTGCTACTGGACTAGCTGGTCATCTTTGATAGCCAGACACAACAAAAGACTTCTAGATTTGGAGCTGTTTACAGCAGATTCTGACTATTGTTCCTGGGTAAAATAGCACAGCACCAGTGGCTTTTACACCTATTTGAAATGCCATGTAGAATTTACAAAGTCTTAAATGAAAAACACTTTATTTAGGAAAAATAGAACGGAAAACATGAAGATCTTCAAGTCAGGTAGATAACTTACAGAGAAATAATTTTAGTCAGGGCATTTACTAAATAGAAATTCTGAAGATTTTTCTTTTCAGACCTTTACTGATATACATGTGAAAAGTGACAGAATTCTGTACTAAAGTGAGTCTGGTAAGGTAGTTGTAGTAAAGACTGTGCTGTACACCAATTGATTAAGAAAATAATGGGTTTCCTTTGCGCATATTATGAGTGACATAGAATATCCTAAAATCAAAAGTTGATATCTAGTCACTCATTTAGGTAATCCTAAAGCAGAATGATACAGATTATGCCAAGGATACCAGCTTGAATCCAGACACAATTTTTCCTGCTCCTTTTACTTATGCAGCTGGATCTGGAGTCATGGTGTCTTTCTCAAGAGACTGATTACTGAGGGCTGAGAGAGCAATGACTTTGTGAGAAATAATATCAACAAGATTATTCATCACTACTCTCCACTTTTGTTTTGTGTCCAAACACCTTTCCTGCTATATAAACTTTTTCCAAGTATCCATGCATATTGTCTTATTCTGGCTCCATGATGTACAATGTATCCTGACTGTTTTAACTGTGGATCAGGGTTCCACTTCCCAGATCTGTTGCATTCTTTGGAAAATATTAGGCATTCTTTACTTTTAATCTCCTACAGCAAACACATGTTGGCTGAATAGCCAAATCTGTTGGTTTATTTTCAGAATCCTTCCCTTCTATTCATTGCCTCTGAAAAATCTAATTACAGAAACTAATATGATACTAGAAGTAGTAGCATTTCTTCTTTTTGTATTGCATTTGTCTGAGATCTTCGACTTCAAACAGAAAATCACTGTGGGACACCACAATGAACGTGCCACATCACATAAAAAAACCTGCTGGCAGGATTCAGGTTAGGGCAGAGCTCTGAATGTTGAACAGCACCTTTCAGAGAGTATAATTTTTTTTATTCTGTTGTTACCTCACCTTTCAAACTCTGTGTGCTTGTGTGCATGTGTGTGTGTTGATGACCTTTAATTATAGAATAAATAGTAGATCAACAGAAGGACACAAAATTATTAACCTCTTTAAAAAATTGGTGGTATTGCTGTTAGCATGAAAGATCTATTTCATTTTCATTTATTATCTTGAAAATTAACATATATAAGTGAACACATATACACACAGGTGCACATACAGTTTAAGAGAACTGCATGTCCATTATCATGGATCATGGAATAGAGGCTCCATCGATGAAGTTAAACTGCAAAAAGTGGTAGTAAGTAGAGAATACCAATATACATTTGTATTTTTTATGAATTCTTTGAGCAATCTCCCTAAAACAATATGTAAGTTTGTATGAAATAAGCATTAGGTTAATATTAAGACTGAAAACCGACAAGTACATCTTTGAGTTACTATATTCTGACTCTATAAAAATACCCTACCACCACATTTTGAAAGACATTCACGAAAAGAAAGCTGTTTGCATCATAACTCACTACTTGAGATTTTACTTATCTGGGGAATAAGAAAACCCAACATCTACTTTGTCTATTATAAAACAAATATAGACCTTTCCCTACAAAACTCAGAATTTTACTGTGAATTACTCTTTTTTTAAGGCCTTTTGGTGTATAGTGGTATAGTGCAACGGGATCTGTAATTTTTTTTGTTTCAGAAAGCATTTAACTGCTGTTATTCTACAGTATGATTCATATTTTCCTGCTAGAAACAATTTCTTCCACTTTCATACTTATGTTTCTAGTTAGTTTCTCCCATTTTTTCCCTGTATACTTGTCAAAATCCCAAAAATATATATTGCAACATAAAACTGTATTCTAAAGAGTAATTGTGTAGCATATCATTATTTGTACTCTAGGTATAAAAAGTGTAAATGAGGATTTTGTCTACTTGAGGGATTTTTTCTTTAAATTGAGTGAATATTTCTAGATCATTACTTTTTGTTTTTGTTTTTGTTTGGTGTGGTTTTTTTTTTCCTAAAGATAACATAAGCCTGAGTAAAAGAAATAGAATAAAAATAGTTTCGGACCTAAATTTCCTTTTCCTATGGAAATTTGTAAGCAAATACTCCAGAAATTGTATGATTGTATGTATGGATGTCTTCTAAATGCTCTTGTTACTTTCTAAGAAGCTGGGGAATAAATCGGAGTGAGATGAGAAGAGACTAGAATATTTATTTCCCACGTCCACATAAATCAGAGCTGTAGTCAGTAGGCTGCCACATAGGGGGTAGGCAGTTTCACTACATGTTCCTGTTTCTAAACACATTGAGTGCTGTTTAGAGGTGTGTGAACATGTGTAAGCATGGGCCTGTGAGTGTTCACACAAACGTTATAAATAGAATGAATGCAGATACAGAAGCAGGCTTTTGAACACTTGGAAGTCCTGGTCTATGGATCTGAAGTGTTAATTGATAGAATGATGCTGAGGTGTTCAAGTCAGAGAAACAGAGACATTGAACATGAACAAAACTTTTGGTAGTTTAAAGTATATGCACATTGCATTGCACTTAAAAGTGTGTGACCATATTTAGTCTATTGGGTACACTTCAGCAGAAGAAATCATGAGATTCAAACATAATTAAAATATCCATTTTTAAGAGCAGAAACTATTCTACAGTAGAATACAATGCAATTAATGTCAGGATGGTGAACAAACTAAAATAAGCAGAAATTCTAAACACTGAGGAAGAGATTATAGAGGAAAAGTAGCTAGGAATGAAATAAATATTAAGAAAATAGTTCCTGAGATATAAAATATATTAACTTTGATGAAATACAAATAAACTATGGCAAGGCATAAAATTAAATAATTCTAAAACAGCTACTTCACAAGCATTTCTGTAATGAGAAAGTGCCTACTACCAAAACACAGTGTGTGGCTCATTTCTGGCAACAGCACTCAATGTTATGCTGAAGCAGAAAGGAAAATATTTGTCATTGTTTGGAATTCTATCAGTGCAATAATTAGAAAAACAAAAAAAACCCATATTATAAGCCCACAGAGAAAATTCTTAATAAACTTCCAGGTTTTGTATATATTAAAAATTCAGTACTTGAGATCAAACTTGAAAGGCCATAATACACATTTCTGTTTTTTTTCAATGAACTGCATATAATGTGGTAAAAGGGAAGAGGACTTGAAAGAACAGGTGCATATTATAATTTGCTTATCAGTATACACAATAAACAAATGGAAAAGAAAGAGAGGCAGAGAATAATGATGCAAGGGCTCTTATAAATCAGTCAATCGAATCAAAGCATCCTTCAGAGAAATGACACATTCTCTTCATTTTTAATTCCTAAAATCTCTGGCAGCAGACAAAAGCAACTGGAACTAAGGAAGACAGTAGCTTGTAAAGATGAAACATTTGAAAGGATCTAGGGAGTCTGAAAAATATATGTAAAGATCTGATGGTATTACAGTACTATAGGACAGATTAGAGATTAATTTTGTTGGCAAACTATGAACCAGCAATAAAATAAATAATTTTAAAAGATCAAAATAGGAGGTGGCACATCTTGTAATTCCAGGCAGCAGTCTGAAAGAGATTTATTCACACAGAAGTGTCCAAGCCACCAATAGCTTATAATTACAGGTTGTTTTTGTTATCCACTGCCTTTACTAACATATTAACTGGTAGTGTGTCACATTAAGTCTATATATTTACAAGACACAAGTTTTGCAGTGTGTTTCTTCTGAATAACAGAAGACAAGACATATATGGAAAACTGTGAAGGTCTGAAAAGGATTGATTTTTGGATGTAATGAGCACTCTGTGCTACCAGCAATCCAACAAGCAGAGCCAGATATCAACCAAGCTAAAAGAAAAGTCACAGCACTTCTTTTGATTTATGTTGTTGTTGAATCACCCACACTATCTGAGACTTCATTTGTATAATTAATAAATGAATGGTATGAATCAGAAGGTCATTTTTTTAATTATCCATCCTTATAAATCTAGTTTAGTGGACAATAGAAGGCACAAATACAAGGAATTCTGTTAGAATAAAGCAATATTGAAATTACTGATGGCACTGTGGCACTGCAACTGAGAAAGAGAGGTCTCAGGTGTTACAGCTCAGAATGGACAATTTGGAACAAGTAATCTCATGTACTTGGGGCCTTCTGATAACTATACAACCACAACTACTAATGGAAAGATTAACTACAGTAATGAAACCATGACTGCAGAGCCTTTTGCATCACCTTGCAAAAGGAAATCGGAGGAAGTAAGACAAAGCACCATCAGCAACAGTATAGAAAGTGTGCTTTGGGAAGAAGAGTCAATGAAACTCAGAGAACCTGACTACAATACAACTTGATGCTGTTACTAACTGAAAATATTAGTAACAGCACCTACAATAATAATTTGCCTTAAAGGGGGAACAACCTTCTCAAAAACTCCAGTTCTATCAACAGCATAAGAAATTACTTTCAGACAAGTCTTTTAGTCACTATATCCTTTTTATGCTGAACTGATAAAAGAAAAAAAGGTTTTTCTATTGCTCTGAGCAGCTTAACCATGCCTCTCTTCCCACCCACTGCCAACACAGAGAGATAGAAAGAATGAGAGACCCGCTCATGTCAGATAAAGAATTGTATAGGTATCTGAGGAGTACTAAAATATTTTCAGGGCAGATCCTAATTTAGTGGAAATCAATTGAAAGTTCTTATCAAAAAAAAAGTTGAAATGATACTTTATCTGTTTAATCAGTGCAGACTCTTTTTTTTCTGACAATTATTCAGTAATGTTCCACTATTCATCACTGCTTCAATTTTTTATTTTTTTTTTCCTTAGAATAACATGTCTTCATCTACTTTTTTCAGCTTAATTTTCTCAAAATGCCCAACCCTTCAAGTCTGCATTGTGACAAAGCTGTATTCTTGAGGCCTAGCTGATGAACAGATGGGCAGAGAAGAGATAGTTTCTTCACCTTTTCACATGACCTTCAGAGATATTCTTACTCTGACTTCCTTTTGCTATTTCTCCTTCTCTGAGAATGGAGGTGTCACTCAGAGAGATACCACATACAATTACTGAGAAGACAGAGTGATTCCCAAGAGTCTGAACTCCGAGGCCAAAGAACCAGGAAGCAGACTTATACTTATAATCCTGCATATGAAAACAAATTCCAACTCAAAGTGGAGGAGTTAATTTAGACACAACTATTTTTGTCAGAGATTATAGCTGTGATCCAGAATATGGGATCTCAACATAGATAAATATTTAGTTGAGATAACTTCATCAACTATACATTGAAAGTAGGACATCATGGACTTAAATCTCCCAAATCTAGTAATCTAGGCAGGTTTCTGAAGAACAGGCTGAAATCTCAGTGCCAAAAAAATGTTTTTCTCTTTATTAAGCAAACAGATTAAAGCTGTGCTTTTTTTTCTGTGGTACAAGCTTATTTCTAGCTGTGGTGTACTCTCCATTAACCAAATTGTTTTAATGTCATTGCCTGAGCACATAGAGATATGGCTAGAGGGTTTGTCATAGTGATTTATCTGTTAACCTGTTCAAGTCCAAAGGTTGCCCAGTTGGAACATGTGCTAAATGTATGAATGTGGAAGTGTAATTTACTTGTGCATTGAAATTACACATGTGGGAGAACTGTTCATTATCTCTATATTGTTATAAATCATATTATATCTGTTAACACATTTGCAGTTTACCCTATTTTTACACCATGGGAAACATAGACACCTTTTTTCCACCCTTCCTGTTTCAAGCAGGCAACTAAAATATCTATGCCCTTGAGACATATGTAAGACAAAGGGAGGTGGCAATTTTATTTAAATATAGAGGTACAATTCTGCAGTATCTGCCTATAGGAAGCTTTTAGTTCTAACTACCTAAAAGACAAACAGTATTACTTTGGGAGTATATGCAGAATTAAGCAGACAATGGACCTGTGCCTTTTCCAGTTTCTGTTTGCTTTGTCTTGCTACTGTCATTGTTCTTAGACTGTGTATCAATGGTGTCTATTAAGCCCTTTGAAACAGCGAATCTCCCAGTACTTTATTTGAAGTAACTGTTGAAAATTGGATCTGATTTAGCAGATCAAACAATTGCAGCATTGGTGCTGATGTCACAGATTCACAGATATTAGGGGTTGGAAGGGACCTAGAAGATCATCTAGTCCAACCCCCCTGCCTGAGAAGGATCACCTAGACCAAG
>JANHGL010002701.1:40205-54099 GCA_024611195.1 Ceyx melanurus | reverse complement strand
AGAGGGGTGCAATAGATCAGGAAGTTTCTTTTTAATGTCATTAATCTTAGCCCCAGGGAGGCAGCAGACCTCTCTGTCTATTGGGTCTGGCCTACAAACTGGGCCCTCAGTTTCCTTTCTAATAAGAAGAAACATCTTCAACAAAATAAGGTTGCTCAGAGCCCCATCCAACCAGACCTTGATGTCCACCTAAGTTTTAGTTCCATTAAGACTTATTAAAAAGAGTGATCTGTGCATTTTAATAATTTTGTTCAAACAATCTCCAGCATAAGGTACTAGGCAAACTAAAATTATCATAAAAAAAAAAGAGCAAAAAACAGAAAAAATCCCAGTTAGATGACTGTTAATAAAATTATTCCCTGCTCAGTGGTTGATTCAGTTCTGTTCCGCCTATCCATGGAACAAATTATGCTGAAATTAGGGGGGTTTTAATTGAATATAATTAAATATTTTCTGTGACTGATTTTTGTTTTGTTATTTACTCTTTGCTAACTTTTTTTTTCAGTTTAAATATAATCTGATGTTGTTAATCCTTATAAATACTGAATTGAAATGAAAGATATGTCACTTTAATCTAGAACATTTTGTCAGAAATTAGTATCAGCCTTTGCTATACATTTGTAAGTGTTACATAAATTACAAAGGACAAACAGTTTAAGGGGCTTGGGTGTGGATTTTTATATATAAAAAAAAGGAATTGCTTACTATAAATTATACCAAGAGGAAGCAGTGACCTTAAAGTGAACAAGAACAAAGCCCTAATCCTAATTTATTTATTTTTTTTAAGAAATAAATCCTTATGTACAAGTGTGAAATGATCACCATTATTTTTTACAAGGAGAAAAAATAAAGCCCTCTTACTAAATAGTCACAGTTAAAGCAAGTTACTACTGTGGAAGCACAATGGGAGAGTAAAATTTGTTTATAGCAGCATAGGTAGTCATGCTGTGAAGAGCCCAGCTACAGTTAAATGTGGAGAATTTTTATTTCAGGTAGCATACATGGAGCAATAATGTTCTTTTCTTAGGGAGGAGTGGGAGGACTTTGGCAGAAAGAGAAAGAAAATGAGCTTTTATTACTGAGGATATTTCTAAAGTACATGTTGTGTCCTTTGGCTACCATGGCCAAAGGGGGTGACAAGACAAATACTTTATTTATTCTGGCTTTTCTCTGCTGCCTATCCAAGTTTGTAATCTAACTTACGGTATATGTGACATTAGCTACCCATTTTAAGAGAGTAATATTAATGTACTGTAAATGTGTGCTTAAGCCTATCTAATGATACTCAGAGACTTCAGGAGGAGTATGGCTTGTGGCTAGGTGTGTTACAACAGGAATAATAAAAGCTGTCTCAGCAAAATGAGAGACAAAGAACTTTTATCACGGGACATGAGTACAGACAGATTAAATCTCAGCTAATGCAATTATTCTTCAGGAATTTCATTTTTCTGAAAAATAATAAATGAAAAATCTGTCAAAAAATGTTTTTATAAGTAAAGCCATCTCAGTTAAAAAAAAAAAAGCTAATGTTTCATAACTATATGTTAAAGAAAAAAAAATTCAGAAATTCACTTTAGTCCAACATTTATCTCAGTTTTATGTATAAAAGTGTAATAATTTAACATTCTAAATTGAAGTAACCCATTTTATTTTTTCTTGAAAAATATCTGTCAGGTGCTAACAGCAGAGAAATGCAGGATTTGATTTCCCTGAACATACCAAAAAGGTTTCATTATGTGTAATCCAGAATAATATATAAAACATTACTTTGTGGACCATTTCAGGAAGGTAATGCTCACAGATCTAAATGGGCTACATGAGTTACTTAGGTGAGTCATTTTTTCCATTAAACATAGAGGAAGACAATATAAGATAAAAGAGTATGAGGCTGTAAGTACTGGTATTAACCACAGAGTGAAAATATAAACACAGGAAAAAGTATCTCACAGATTTGTGTGATCTCTCTGAATGATTGGCACATCAGAGAAATAATGAAAACAACTGGTTGAGCTATTACAACAGCATCCGTCACTGCAGTATCTCAATACTGTGTCTCTGTGACAGTCTATGCACACATGCAAAAGCCCGTGACATACTGAAACATGAATACTTCCCCTTTGGAGTATTCGAGCTCTCCACAAACTTTATTTCATTGGAGAAGTCAATGGCTGCAATGTAAACAGAAATCATCCATTTAACTGCTGTGAAATCAAAACTATTTCTAGAGCAGAGACAGACCATAGAACATCCTTCTTTTATGCACTGCGATGTACTGGTGAACCCTAAAACAAAATCAGGGGGACACTTTTCCTCTTGTACTATTCTGTTATTTTGTTAAAATTGATTCTCTTAATTAGAATCAGTGATAGGTTTCTTCCTGTACACCATAAAATTTCAAGATGTGATCTTTGATGAACAGCAGGATAATACTAGCAATGTGATGAATGGAAAATTGACTAGGGAAATAGAAAATTAAAGACTTCAAAGAATATTATGTTACACAAGACAATTGCCATTAAAAATGCAAGATGCTTTTTTAGTGTGTAATAAAATAACCATTTCCATCTGCAATAAAGACATTTCAATGCTTTATTTTGGGCAGTTATACAATTTAATCATAATTGTATGATTAAAGTGTTATCTTCAATTTTAGTTACTCAGGATCAAAAGGAATAATTTTCAACAGGAGCCAACTATAGAGGAAGGCTAGTAGTATGTCAAGAAGGAAAATGAGCCTAAACTATAGTGGGGGGGGATAAATCTTTACTTGTATTTGCTAACAGATTAAAAGTTGAGAGCCAGTAAAGTATTTTTTAATAAATATACAGGGGAATAACTATCGTGAGGTTACAGGCAAGGAAGAGTTTGAATAAATAGGTTCAGGAGGAAATTGGGTTATTTCCATCTAAGAAAATGAGTATGCACTCTGGGAGAGCAGCAGTGTTTAGAGTCTGTCTAGACAACCAGAACAATACTGGAATGAGATCACTACAATAAGCCATTGAAAAGGCTGAAATTAAGCTAGAAACTAAGTTTCAGAATAGCCTTTCTAGAAATACAGTAGGGTCAGGAAATCTACAGTTTTAGGATAACACTCTTTGTGAAAAGGGAGGGAATTGGTTGTAATTACACTTAAAATATCATTGTGAACTAAAGGGAATGTACAATATATGGAGAGTTAACACTTTGTCCAGATAAAGACTTTATGATCAAAATGCTATGAACAATTATTATTACTTCAGCTACTGCACTACTAAACCTGTACACATTAATAAGGAAATAAAGAATTATTAATAGTTAGAACTGTGATTAAAAAAAAAAACAAACCAACCAAAAAACAAACCTCTGCCCATTTTCCTTGAAGTTGTATTCACCCTTTCAGGTAGCTATGTGGGTTGTCCAAGTCCTAGGCTCTTATCCAGCACCTCTATGATGGGAGGCAATTGTTATCACATCTATAACAAGGTAAGACCTGTGCAGGTCAAGACAGGACAAGACAAATAATAATAGTAATAATAATAGTAATATTAATAGTAATAATAATAAATAATAATAATAATAACAACAATAGTAATAATGAAGAATATATACAAATATGTAAGACCAGTATCCAACCCAACTCCCCCGATGACCATTATATCACCATCTGTTGGAAACACAGAATAGTGGAGAATTACAAAGCTGCTCAACATCTGGTGATCAAATCAGACACAGGAACTGGGTGAAGATCCAGTGGTTTTTGTTGCTATGGTATCAAGAAGGAACGTGAAAGCAAGGTGGAGGCCACATATTCCCATTCTTCTGTTTCTTGCAGAAGTTATACCAAGACCAGCAAATATTCCACTTAAAAGTCCCACTTCTTTCAGGCCAAGAAATGCTCCCCTTTTTGCAAAGTTTAGCATTTGAGCTAAACTTTAGAGGACTTTGTAGGTTAATCGTGTAAATCAGCAGTAATCGATGGAGTTACTTTGGCATAAAATTGCTACAAAATCAGAATGGAGAACAAGGTGTTTACAGACCATTAATTCTAAGAAAACAAGCATCTCCTCTTTAATTCTGAAATGTTTACCTGAAAGCTGTCTGAAATTTTGCCAACTATTTGATTCAACTTATTTAACAAGTATGTTCTAAAAAGCTATACCTACAGGGCTGAAGCATCTCCAACACTTTCTGCACAAGCAAGCTGCAATGCCTCTGTGGGGGTGGCAGCTGACATTGATACAGCTCAGGAACGACTGATCTTCTCAGAAGTGTCAGCATTTCAGAGCCTCCACCTTCCTCACCACACACACACACACCAGACAACAGCATTTTCTACTTTCTGTGGTTTTGCGGACTAGGAAAAAAAAAAAAGATTTTACCACAATGACTTCATGTAACACCCCAGATGGTTGGGGTCATTATATAAACAGAAAAACTGAGTGGGCCCTCTATCTGCATGAACTTAATGAAACCTCAAACTACATTCAGCTCAGTTATTTTCATAACAGAAATAAATCAGGCTAAGTTCTGTGGAAGAAATTCTGAGGCCTGACAAGCTTTCACCAAATGTTACTTCTTTATTCCTGTCAGGAATATATGGGATTTGTTCTTAAAGTAAAAAGTGGAAGTTGGCATTTTTTTTAGTCTCAGTCTTAATCTTTGTGTTGAGATTCTCTTTGTCCACATAAACTTCTGAACTTCTCTCTCAGGGCCTTATGTGTACCTGTAAGAACATATTTTACAGGAAGTGTGCAACTTCGATGAGATGAGCCCTTTCTTCCTCCTGTGGCCATTCCAGGTGGCAGACTATAAGAGGCTGGCACTGAAGTATGAAGGATGATAGGATCTTATCACTAATGAGTAGAAAGTATTACAGAGACATAGGAGAAAGTAATAAATATTTCATATATTCAGTCATCATTCTCAGTGTGGTTTTTGTATTACAAATCCTCTTACATACCATTGTTCAACAATTTTCATCTACTGTGAAAGTCACTTATACCAGCTGATTAGATAGCTGATTAGACAGTGTTTAGCTTGATGTCTAAATAGACATAGTAGAAGACATGATATAAAAACACAGAGAGTAAAATGACTGAATAAATAATGGTAACAAACTTACAGGACAATAGGTCTTAGGACTGCTGAGGACTTGCCATAGTGTCCTACTAATTATTCTTTCAACACAGCTTTAATATAATGCACATAAATATCTTTCTACACTGACTCATTCTTACTTTACTATTTACCTTAGTATTCTCTGTAGTTCCCTAATTCAAATATCAACAATGATATTCTGCATTTGCACAAATATAAAATGAATCATTTTGAAGTTGACCAAAACACCTGCATTTCATAAAATCAGAGATGATTCAAAGTTGGGTGCTTCTTTTCCATTAAACACGTTTGGTTGGGTTTTTTTTTCTTTTTCTAAACTGTCAGTAGAAATCTAAGTGTGGTAAAAAAATGGAAATCTAGAAAACACTTCTGAGTTACATTTTCAGATTATATGCACGTGTTAGTAGCAACAGTGTAGCCAAAGCTGATTGAAAAGACATGGTTCCAGGGGACATGATTTAGTGGTGGACTTGACAGTATTTGGTTTATGATTGAACTCAATGATCTTGAAGGTCTCTTCAAACTTAAACACTTCTATGATATTTTTAAAATATCCTTGTGTCTTTTAATGGCTTATTGTTACAAAACAAGTCCAGCTGTTCTTCTGTTAGTATATCAGGATATTACTTTCTACAGTCTTAAATTTTCCAACACAACTTTGGATAAAAGGAATAACAGCAATTAGCTTACTGAGGGACTGAGTCTTCTACAACTAGAGAATGGCTGTAAATGTGGACAAGAGAAAAGCTGAACCAATATGTAAGTTGTGGTGGGCAACATGCTGTTCCTACTGCCATGGAGGCTTTTGAAGAAATATCTGTGTAAACAGTCCTATGCTTCTAATAACATATCAAATATCAAATGTTGCATCCATATTCCTAAAGACCAGCTGACTCCCTAGCTGTTCATGTTCCTACATACCCTGCTCTAGTGCCATATGTACCTATTACAATATCTCCTATATTTTTTGAGCAATTGATGTCACAGCTACAATTCTATAAGTCCATCATTCAAACTAGAAACAAAGCCTGGCCATGACAAGCCCAGCTGCTTCTCAAGATGACTCTATTTAGTCAGCAACTTGGTTCATCTCTTTCAATTTGTTTGTAAAAACTGAAGAGAATACCAGCCTTGTACTTACTCAGCTAAGAATGTTTTTGATCAGGAAGCTATTTTAGTGCTTACCGCAATGCATCACAGCTGGATATTGTTTTTTATACCTGCTGTCAATTCAGATGGGAATCGAGTAATTCTTAGATTTCCTATTTCCTTATTGTCTTCTAGGCTACTGAGTTTGTAATGATTGATAGCTCTATTGCAGATTTTTTCTAAGTCTTTCCTTACACTTCTTTTATATTTTCTGGATGCACATTTTTTTCATCATCCTGAAGGACTTTTTTATTTTTTTAAATTACTACTAAAGTAGTTCCCCTTATAATCTGATGAAACAAAAATAATCAGTTGGGAATATTAATTTTGACAAATAGGGTTTTTTCTCCCATCATGCTAAGTAGAATGTAAAATCTTAAATATACATTTAGATATTGTGTAAAATCCTTAGATTGATGTCATAGGAGATAATTTAGCTTGAATTGTGAATGAAAACAGGTGGCAAATACTCGTGTGAGTTGAGTGTGTGTGTGTATGCATGTGATGTGGGAGGAGGGGAGATTACGTAAATCTACTCTTCCAGTTTAAGATTGTTGACCCTTCTGTCACTACAGGCTTCTGTATAAAATCTTACTTATGTCGTGCTGGTTTGACTGAGAACAGAACTAACTGTTCAGTAATTTTACTTTTCAGCTCAGTCTCTTCTAGCTCACTGCACTGTCTGAAGTTTCAGCCTGTTCTCACAGGCAGTGTCTGCTCCTGGCATTGATAACACCCAATGTTTAGAGTCAGTACCAAGGATTGGTGTTAGAGACCAAGACCGCTGCTGGATCTTGTGTGTCATGTTGAGGGTGAAAAAAGTGAAAGGATGCACCTCTGTGGAGGAGCAGCCAGGACAGGTGACCCCAAACTGACCAACGAGGTATTCCAGCCCATGTACATCATATTCAGTGCAAAGCTGAGCGATCATGAGACCACTCCACTTGGCTCAGCTTTTCTGTCTTTTTCTTCATTTTCTTCCATGGGTGTTATCAGAGAATGACTGTCCATTCTGCCTTTGATCCTGATCGGTGTGTTCCTGCATCTGGTACCAGAATCCAGCTTCTGAACACACCTCCCATCTGCTGAAGAGCCCACGTTGGGATTCTCCCGGTGCCTGCCTCACAGCATTAGTGGTGATAGTGACATAATTACATTCAGGGGTTTCGGTTCAATACTGGTTTTGTATATGTTAATATATATCTATTATTATTATTATTATTAATAATATTATTATTATTATAGCTCCTTAAAGCTGTTCTATATTCCTTTCCTAATCACTAAGTCTCTCTCCCTTATTCCCTTTCTCTTCCCCTTTGAGGAGGGAGGGACGTTAACAGAGCATCTGTTATAGGTCTAAAGGTCTACCCCGACCCTAGACCATGACACTTGTTCATACATTGAATGGTCACAATAAGGTCTCCCCAGAGCCTTCTCTTCAGCAGGCTGAATATCCCCAGTACTCTCATGCTATCCTCACAGGAGGTGTTCCATTTCCCTGACCATCTTCCTGGCTTTCCTTTAGACCCACTGAACAGGTCCATGTCTTTACTATATTGGGGGCCCCAAAGCTGGATGCAGTACTCTGGATAGGGTCTCGTGAGAGCAGAGTGGAGAGGAAGAGTCACATCTGTCGACCTGATGGTCATGCTTCTTTTGATGCAGTCCAAAATACCGTTTGCCGTCTGAGCTGTGAGCACACATTGCCAGTGTTTGTCCAATTTTTTATTCACCAGTATCCCCAAGTCATTTTTCACAGGGCTGCTCTCCATAGCTTCATCCTCCAGTATGTATGTATTGATACATACATACATACATACTTGTCCTGACCCAGATGTAAGATCTTGTATGCAGCCCTGTTGATCTTTATGAGATTAATATGGGCCCATTCCTCAAGGCTGTCATAGTCCCTCTGGATGTTATCCCTTCACTCGTGTACCAACCACACCACTCATCTTGGTGTCATTTGTGAACTTGCTGAAGATGCATTTGATGCCACTGTCATTAATGAAGAGAATGAAGATGTTAAATAGTAATGGTCTGAATATGGACCCTTGAGGGACATAATTCCTTACTGATTTCCACTTGGACTTTGACCAACTGATTATATAGTTCTTTGAAGGTTCTGTGTCCATCTAACAATCCATCCATCAAACCCATAACTCTCCAATTTAGAGAAAGATGTGGCAGAGGACCATGTTAAAGGCCAACTAGGTGACACCTGTAACTCTTTCCTTGTCCACTGATGAGGTCAGTCCATTATAGAAGGCCATCAGATAGGTCAGTCTCTAATTTAGTTGGCTGACTAATCACCTTCCAGCCTTCCATACATTTTGATGTGTCTTTCAGGATGATCTGTTTCATGATCTTAGTGGCCATGGACATGAAGCTGACTAATCAGTAGTTCCCAGGGTCCATTTTAGCTTTTTAAAAATAGGTGTGCTGTTTCTTTCTTTCTTCATAATCACTAGAAACATCACCCAACTACCATGACTTTTCAAATAAGATGAAGAGTGGCTTGGTAACTACACCAGGTAATTACCCCAGGACCCAAGGATGTATCTTACTGAGTCCCATGGGTGTATATACATTCAGGTTCTTCAGGTGGCCTCAAACCTGATCTATTTCTATGAGGGACTGCATTCCCTCAGCCCCTGCCATAAATTTCAGGGGCTTGAAAGATATGGAGAGATTTACCTTTGAAAATAGAGGCAAAAAATTTCAGTACCTCTGCCTTCTCCATGTTGTCACCAGCTCTCTTATTTTATTTATCAAGAAATTTTCTTTAATCCTCTTTCACCAATGTACCTTGACAGACATTATTACTCTTTGCATTCCTTCCCAAATTCAGTTCCAGCTGTACCTTAGCTTTCATGATCCCATCCCTGCACATCTGAGCAGCATTGCTATATTCTTCACAGGATATGCATCCCTGGTTCTACTGCCTATGCATTTCCTTCTTACACTTTTGTTTGACCAGGAGGTCCTTACTGAGCCATTGTGGCATGCATTCCTGAACTGCTTGCTTACAGAAGGGAATCAATAGATCTTGCACTCCAAGAATAATGTTCTTAAAGAACTTCCAGATCCTCAACCCTTCACACTCCTCAGAAAAGGAAAACCATTTCCTTTACCTGCCTGTGTCAGCTTCTTGGCAAGAGACTGGCTCACTAAAACTGTCATATATCTACCTGGATTGCAAACTCAAGGCACTCATCAGGAGCTTCATGATTCTGTTTCCAACAAGATGAGCAGGAATCTAAGTAAAATGACTACTATCTAAAAATCTACAGAAACTTAAATAGATTCCTCTTGCATAAGATACTTTGGGCAAGATAACACAATTTGTTTTCCAAAAGCCATAGTAAACTGGACATTTTTGAAAAAGAGGAATATGACAAAAAGTCAGTGTCAGGTGGGTTTTTGTGATCTGTGACATTTGATATCACTTTCTGATCCTTTTTTTGTCTCAAAATGGGCACTTAAGGAGAAAGAAGAAAGAATATGCATTTCATACATTATTATTTCACCTCTCCTAATGGGAAGACCTCTTAAAGAGATGAAAATACTTAATTTGTAAATAAGAATGAGGTTTGGGCTGCAATTTTAGCATTTAAAAATTCTTTTTACGCATAATACTTAAACATTTTATAATGGGAAAACATTTTTTAAAGATGTTTCCATTTTTCTTTTCATATTTGAAAGCAATGAATATATCATATTTTAATGTATCACTTGCTAGACTGCAACTTAATGTTTTTTGAGATCTTTCCAATGACCAGAGATGAAGCCTCTAATCTATCAATTTTATGCTCACTGAAAAGGTTCTGTAAATATCAGCTGTTAAGTAGTAATATGTTATAAACTAGTCAAGGATTTAAAATACCAGTAGGGCAGACTAATTAAAAGGTGGTCTATTAGAAAGAGGAATATAAAGAAAACAGTCCATTAAAAAATTAAAGTTGATTATGTTCTTTTAATCTTATACCATTAGCCTTGAGATAACTCACTGAATTGAGTCCTTTAGTCACCGTGTATAAATACTTGCTTTTGATATCAAAAAGGACTTTCTTTTGTGTCCCCTGAGGCTTTAAAAAAATGAGTAGATGAGCTGCATTTAAATAAATGAATCCTGGTTTGTCAGGGGTTTTTTTCCAGACTTCTTTCACTAGCTCTAAAATTATTTTTCTGGCTTCACAGCTTTCTAGTTAGCACTAGAATTTATAAAATAACATTAGCAACTTCTGAAAAGAAGTAATTATATTAAAATAGATTAGGCATCAACATTTGTCCATCCTGTCTTGAAAACTGCATCTTTCCCCAAACTTGCCTTTTAAATTAGAGGCTGATCCTAAAAAGCTCTGAGTGTTTTGTGGCACTACACACTTGAATTCTTCTTGTTCACACATAAGCCTATTTAAGGAGAGCTGTAAATTCCCTAGTGAAATTCTGGATTGTTGATGCCTCTCTGGCTACAATCTGGTTGCAATTACACAGTGGAGAATTTTCTCACAGGGACACCTGACAAATGCAGGTTTTGGCAGACACATTTGCCTAAGTCCAGAATCATTTTATTTTCTGTTGTTGATGTATATTTTTTCAAGATACTGTGGTTAGTTTGTTGATTCTTTGTTGGTTTTACTTTTTTCCCTTTAAAAAATAAATGGCATTTACATGGCCATAAAAAAAATTATATATATATAAAATGATAACATTAAAAAACACAAATATTTATATATGGAGTTATTTCTGACTATTCCCTACTTTAATCTAAACAAGGAGAGATGTGGAAACTTTAAAAAATATTTTAAAAACCACAAAGATCAAAAACAAAGAACAACCCATGCATGATTTCAAGGTACAGTGCTTATTCCTGAATAGATTCTCATCTGAAAGCATCTTCTTCCAAAGGATTAAGTGAAAAAGTCAAGACAGAACTTGATCTAGGAAAGAAAAATCCAAACTGAGTTATATATAAATTCTTGATAAGAAATCTACAAACAATATAATTTTTTTATGCTACTTCCTTCTCAAAACCTAAACTAGGTTTGCAAGAGTTTGGAGGTAAAATTCAACATCACAAAATGCCTAGCAGGGAGTAGTTGCTATAGTCATTCAAGGATATATTAGCTGACTACCAGGTCTAGTAAAATTTCCTAAAAAGCCTCACTGCAGGGGTGTACAGAAAACTGCATATAGTAGCTGTCAGCTGTCTCTGGTTCATGTCAGGTAGAACACAAATATTAGTTGAAAACAAGCTTTTCTCATTTTAACATAACATCTGAATATGTTAGAGTGCTTTTTTGAATATAAGCAGCCTTTGGACCTCCTGTGTTAGGCTTTCTGTCCTGTTTACTTTCTTTTGTCCTGTTTGCAAGATAAAATTGAAGACGTTGATAGAAAAGTCCTGATCAAAGTTCCTTGTCTTCTCTGTAGGAGATATATATAACCATATATATCATATAACCACACCCTACAGCTTTGAATGAGGGAGGATCTTACACAGGCTCTTAACACATTGGTTAATTTCACCTTATCTGAGCTACAGGGTAGATGAAATATCTTAAACATTCTTTTCCCCCTTAAGCTAGTGGCATGGCAATCATGCTGGCATGAAAAAGGAAACAGAGAGGGAACAGAAACAACCTGGAGTGATGAGAGAGTAATGGCATGAAGGGAAGTATCAGTGAGAGGTCACACCATTTGATTTCACACTTCCAAGAAAACCTTAGAAAAATGAAAAGGAGCATGAAAAGCACAAAATAAGAAGTAACTTTGGTTAGTTCGCTGCTACATAACAGAAGTAGTCCCTCACAGTCTGACAGAGTTTTACTAATACTTAATGGACAACATTTAAATGTATGTAATTTAATCCTTTCAGTCACGTGTGTGCTTACTACCTCTGTGCAAAGTGCTTTGTTTAATGAGGATTTATAATAACCTTTTGGACTATTGGTCCATGTCTTAGTTTTCCACAGAACACTATCACTAAAATGGTTTCATTCTAGAACTGGTGTTTTGAATCCACATGAGGAAAGAACAGCCATTTCTGAAAAATAGCTCCTGTGCATTAGCATCTATTCCTTCAAAATTAGGGGGGGATATGAAGTCAATGGAAACCTTTGTATAGCATCTGCACATTTTTCTTTGAGATCTGACAACTAACTAGATACCTAATAGAACCCAATACTGCTCTGTAGTCAGTAACTGTTGAAAAAGAGCCATTACGTTCTATCATGTGAGAAATTTGTGTATTTAAGAACAGTTTCCAAGGCAGCTTTCAGACAAAAGTCATTAGCCAGCAAGTCCCCAACCATGGATTTCCATGATAGAATGTACAGTTCTGAAGAAGTTGTTATGGTCTATTGGGCCAGTAATTTGCATTTTAAGTAGGGCCTAAATATGTACTTCTCTGACAGATTGGAGCTGTTATGGCTTACTGGGTCAATAATGTATTTTGTAAATACTCCCTAAATAGGCATTTACATAATTTGTATATTTAAAACTCTGTAATTGAGTATCTACATAACAGACCATAATGACTCTTTTAGAAATAGCGTGATCTACTTTTTCTTGTTACTTAAATGGTAAAAAGAGTAAATTAGAATATTAATGAATGCTAAATATATGAAAATGTTGACAAATTTAATTCACTAATGATTTGCATTTTTCAAGTTCCTTTTTTTGATATGTTCTCTTTGACTTACTCATCTGTAATAGCAAACTATTTTAATTAAATCTCATTCTCTGTTTTTTATTGTATAGAAGACATATTGTTTGGTAGGTCAAAGGCCAAAGTAACACTTGAAAATAGTTCTGATTTTACTTTTTGCTGTGGTTACCATACTTAAGCAAAAGTACTCTTTAAAAGAGTTCCAGGAGTAACCAATGCAGCAGTTATTCCTGAACAGATCTAATGTAACTGTTACTTTCTTGAGAATTTGGCTTTTAATCCATTTCATTATCTAAAATAATATCTCTCTCTATTATTATGTGAAGAATGAAAAAATAATTACTGTATTTGTTGTCCATCGTATACATCAAAATAATTACATCATTAAGTATTGTCAATCAACAAACACAATTATGCAATGAAAAATTGCATTAGAATATGCCTATGCCATTGAAGAATAAAGTTCAAAGCCATATTTTCTAGATTTTAACTTATTTTCTTCCTACAGTGTCAGAAAGGAACCAGACTGTGCTTCACACAACGACCCAATGAGCACTTTCTCTAGAGTGATAATCAGTAAGGAAATATAAAGGGAGATTCTGCTGAGCTTGGCAGAACTGTCCTTGATGATAATAGATAAGGGCAACTCTATCACTCTTAAGAAGTGATTTTTGGTTCCTTCAAAATTTCTGTATGTGAACTGATGTGCCTATGTGCTGTAATTTCCATTGGCTATCTTAAAAAGAATACTTATAAGCTTGAAAAACTTGGTAAATGAAGTTTAAACTCAGAGTAACAAATAGTGATGTAGAAGCTATGCTAAATAAGGTGCTGCATCTGGGGAAGAACAACCCCATGTATCAGTACAGGCTAGGGACTGATCTATTAGAGAGCTGCTCTGGAGAAAGAGACCTGGGGGTCCTGGTGGACAGGGGGATGGCCATGAGCCAACAATGCACCCTTGCATTGGCC
>JANHGL010002701.1:9838-40105 GCA_024611195.1 Ceyx melanurus | reverse complement strand
CCACCAAGATGATTAGGGGAATGGAGCATCTCCCTTATGAGGAGAGGCTGAGAGAGCTGGGGCTCTTGAGCCTGGAGGAGAATGAGGAGAGACCTCATTAATGTCTATCAATATGTTACGGGTGAGTGTAGAGAGGATGGAGCCAGACTTTTCACCCATATCCTTCATTTTGATCATTCTGGGGTAGAAAATTTTGTCCCATATGGCTGAACTATCACACTGGCACCATTGTTAATGGCTAATTTCAATTAATTTTAAAATGTCAGTCAAGTGCCAGAACTTATTTTAGTCAGATAACATAATTCATGACATCTCACTATGGACAACCAGTGTGACATTCTGGCTTTCCAATGTTGTATTCAAAATGGCTTACCCCTTGCCCATACTTGTTTCCAGAGGAAAGGAATTGCAATCTTCGAAACATGAAGTACAAGCCTTCACTTTGAAACAATACTTCAGCTTCTTATGCTGTAGAAATGACTTCTCCATTGTTATTAAATTAGCTTCTTCCAAAAAGTAACTAAATGGAAGCAGAAAGAAATTCTGTATTTATAGTTCCTTACTCTATCCCTTGTAATTACAGTCTAGGCGTTACAGAAAAGAGATTCAACTTCCAGGCCTGGAAATTAAATTCACTCAGGAATGGAAAAAAACATGTCATATCTTTTATTCATACTTCCTCCTTGTAGGACTTGTCCTTAGAAAAAAAAAGAAAACCCCACAACTAACCAGGACAGGAACATTGCTTTTAGAAAGTAGAAATACGATTTAAAGAGCTCAGTACTGATGCATACTCTACTCTGGATTATTTATTATTATTTATTTAATTCTGGAAGCAGTGACTTTGATGGTGCTCCTTCCAATAACTATAAACAAATTTCCTATTTTCCTATTACAGTGAGTTTTTTCAATCTTTTTTTTTTGGTATGTAGGAATACAAACAGGTGCTTTATAAAACCCCAAGTAGTTCCTAGAATCTTTTGAATTTAATATGAACTGTACATTTCTATTTGGAAAAATTACCATCTTTGTCTGCATCGACACCTAAATTCCCATGAAATATGGGAAATAGCAGTCGTTATTTTTCAGTAATGCACTCCTAACAACTCAAAACTACAGCTGCAGCTCAAGTAGATATATTTGGGCTAGTTTTATCCTATCTTTTCAGTGTAGTTTGAGTTACAGGCTGTTGTACATACTTATATTTTGAGTATTTTAAAAGTAATGCATATGTACTACCCAAAACTGAATCACACATCTGAACTGCCGTATGAACATGTTTATTAAAAACTTTTTGGATGTACTTAAAGATCTTCCCTGATAAAGGATGTTTTCCAGAACATGGCCTAATTGTTTCTGGCTTGTGTTGAGAACTCACGGCAATTATGATCCAAAATATCTCTTGTTACATATGGGGTTTTTTATGTATGGCATTTCAGCAAGCACAGACACTCAACTACTTATGCTCAAGTGATCTAAGAAATAAATAAGAGAACTATGCAGTCTCCTTGAATTATTTTTATTGTATTTATGAACACAATTTATTTCCCAAAGGAGCTGATAGAGAATGCTATTAAATAAGAATGAATCTTTTTCTGATATTCCTGGTTCTTATTATGAAACTATTTTGTAATTTTCATCCAACAAATGACTGGCAGGTTTATTAACCAACCAATGAGAAATTAAGACAGGTATTGAGATATCAGACTTTGCTTCATTTTCTCAATAATATCTAGGTTAATTTTAATACCACTGCACATAGTTTATCAATTTCTTATGGAACCTCAAGTCCTCTAAGGAATGGAATATAAGACACAGTCTTTTTACTGCTCAGTTTTCACTGAAGTGCAATCAATCAGCAGGTACTCTCTGAAAGAGAGGAGCAGTTTATCTTGACCTCTAAGTGACTAAAGAAATCCCTATGCACTATCAAAGGTTGTCACAAAACTGACATTGACAAAGAGTGCAGTGCCAACTTCAAAACGTGCTGTCTATTCAACTGAATATATTTGCATTGATTTTTCTGTTATGCATACATTGCAATACGCACGTATGGCAAAGTTTATGCTGAAAATATGCTTTTCTACATACAGTACAAATTCCCAGCAAAATGCTACATTTAGTACATCCGTATTCCTTGCACTTTAACCTTGTTGTTTGATCTTGGACCTCAAAGTAATCATAAAATGGCAATTTTAGGCCATCTTACCCAAACTAACACTTCATACTTTTTGCTTCAAGAGCCCTTTCAAGCAGTGGTGCAAGATCACTTAGCAGTGCCTTAAGAATAGATAAACACATGCAGGAAGAATATACCACCTGAAGGACAGCAGAAAGACAAACAAAACAAGGTATCAGAAATTAAGGGTTAGATCAGAGAATCCTTTGGTGAAATTATAAAGCTTGTATTTTTTAGGGGACCTAACAGACCCCAAGGGTATAAATGATATAAATTCATGAGAAGGATTCATAATGGTGGGAAAGAGCAATGTAATAGAATTATTAGATTAGTAACACAAACTATTTCTTATGGAAGAACTAGTAGTTGATGGTTTACAGCCCTACTCTCCATGGTTTATAGCCAGGATTTTATAAAAACAAGGATGGAAAAAAACCCTATCATTAATTCAAGTTTACTTTTCCAGCCTCTTTTCTTTTCTCAATGCCTTTGCAGCAACTTAAACATTCAGATATTCTATTTTACTGTCCCTTTCTGTTATCCATTCTTATACAGACAGGGTACTGCTCAAAACAATTCTTTAATGCAGAAAAACACTGAGATACATCTGTAGTTCTAACACCGCTTTTTTTCTCTTTCCATTTCCCTTTTCTCGAAAGGGAAACCACATCATTTTACAGTAGAATATATAGTTTACAAACCTTTTATTGTTTTTAGGAATCTTTGGTACTTTTTAATAGTAATTCCAATTGAAACAGAAAGGAAAAATCCCTCAAAACCTTCACACTAAGTAAAGAAAAGCCTTAAGAACAGTCTTACCAACTTTGGTGTGTATATTTTGTCACAGAAATGAAGCTTATGTTACGATTTTCTCAGTTATATCTTCCAACTTTCCTTAGTCCACTTTGGTGGTTATTCTCTATTGTACCTACACTTATTTTCTTTTTTTTCTTTTTATATCTTCAGAAGATTTGTAAGAAAACAAATATGAAAAATATAAGAAATGTAGAAAAATGTAATTGTTGCTAACTATGGATTTTCATAAAGTCTATACCCCAAAATGAATGAAATTTCTCCTATTTGAGAAAGAGTTGTGCAATAGCTAGTGCAAGGACCAAATTTTATTTACATTTAGACTGTGAAAATTCACATCTGTTTACTAAAAAAACCCCACCATAGCTTTGTTCTTGTTTTTAACATACCACAGTGACCTTTCATGTTGTTGTCATGCTAGAACTTGACACTGTAATAAATGGAAAATTAATTCATCACTTCAGGGTATATAAACCACTAACTTATAGTGACACTACCACTGACAACCCATAAAACGCCATCCTCAGGAGTGCACCCCTTCTGCCTGACCACAAACACATACTCGGCTTTACTACCAGAATTCATAGTTCTAAGATTCAAGAAGTGCATTACCACATATCAAATTTTAAAATAAGCATCACCTTTTCACAGATTCCCTTCAATGTTCAACTGCTGGAAGTGTTTAAATATATATATTTAATACCATAAAAAGTGCTAAGTCTTTATAACTAACTCTCACCAGCTATCTCTGTGCTATCTAAGCAATACCTCATAGGAATGATGTTGTTCTGATAATGTATTACACTAATATATCATCAGTGCAACAATACTCTATGATGGATGAGTAATATATCTTCCAGACAAAGATGTCAAATTCAGACCTGCTTGGAAAAGGAACAACTCCCCTTCCTGTGTATTCTTCTAAGTTTATTATCTTTAAACTTTATAAACTCAAATTATTCATAGGGGAGCCAACACATTCTCATATAGACAGGGAGGTTTGTCACAGCTCTGAGATCTGTTGATTCAACAGAGCTTTTCTTCACTTCCAAGTGTGAGAGATGAGAAAAAGTAACTCCTTTTACAAGCAACATGGGATGTTGCATAAGGCAATAAATGTCACCATATAGAAGCTCATTAATAGATTAGAAAATGCAGTCACTATTTAGACAGTCTGTAATTTTTAATTCTAAGGTAATTAGTCTTTTTATCCTTCTTTGTCTTCTTTTTCTTCTTTATGTACTTCTCCATTTCCAACCAATTCTAAGAAACCAATTTTCCCTTCTTTATGATAAACAGAATTGAAAGAGTGCTTTTCCTTCAGAAACTAGAAATTGAAATAATTCTACCTTTGGCTTGTCTTTTCTCTTAAATTTCATTGGGAAAGTTATGATTTAACTTAGACCATTTTTTATTTCATATATTGTATAATGTAATTCCTGTACATTTAATTTCTACACTACTGTAGCTGCACATTTGTTGATTTATCTTTTGATCTTTTCTAAATTTACTACAGGAATTAGAATCTGTACAAAATTAAGATATACAAGTACACTAGGAATTTTGCTGCCATTAGATTTTAAGCAGGCAACATCAACTGATTTTATTGTTCTGTGTGTCCATGCAATGCATGTTATTTGAGTGTCAGGCTACTCTCTCTTCGTATTTTTATGCTACAGGAAAGAATCCTAATCATTGCTCTTTCAGCATATTGAAAATCAAAGAGAATTGTGTTGTATAAAACATTTGGTTCAAAATATCATATTGAAAATAAAGTAATATATAAAATAAAGTGGTGAAAATATTATTTTTCATATTTCCATAATAAAGTTCAGCAAGCTACTTACTTTAGAGATGTATTTGAAAAAAATAAGACCTTATTTCAGATTATGAATGTAGAATCTAAAATTATTAATTAGCTTTAGAGATACAATATATCTTTATTAATGCTTAGTCTCTCAGAAGAATAGAATTTTACTAGACTTTAAATGAAAAGTTACACCATAACTGAATAGGAAAGAGTCCTTGCTAATTTTTTGAACTAGAAAATCATTTAATCTGTAATTCTATTATCTTACCTTATTCAATTCTATTATATATTAGATATATTAAATTTGTATAATTGCAGAAAGCTTAAATTATTTAAGAGAAATGATATTTCAGTTTAGCATTATTATTAAATTTTGAGTCTCTTTAGCAGAACTGAGACCAGATGTAAAAACTCTCCAAGGAAAATGACACACCATTTGAGAAATGCTTCTTGGAGATTGGCATGAATAAGGACAATTAATTTGTTCTTTTAAAATGAGGTCAGATCTTAGCTCTTTTTTTTTTTTTTACTTTTATCAAAGCACCAGAACTTTATATCACATCTCACATTTTATAAGGTCTGGATAGCTAATGTCAATATAAGGCTTTAATTATGCTTTATTTATATATTGTTCACCTTACAAGATGATGAGTGCCTCCAAGACGTATCAATCAACTTCTGCTCTCATTAGGAATTAATGAAACTTGTGCTTTTTTCTCAACTGAAAAAAAAATTAGAAATAATGGTAGTCAAAGGTATGGTATTCAAATGTAAATGACATACACATTTTGAAAAAGGAATTATTGTCTGAGTTATTGAGGCTTGCCTAGGCAGCCTACTTTATTTTTACAATTATAAACTACAGGTGGTTATGAAATTCCCTATATTTACACTTGATATCTCCTAATAAATTTAATTATCCTGGACTCCAGGATCACCCCTACACACAAAAAAAACCCCAAACCCAAACCAACCAACCAAACAAACAAAAAGAAACAAACCCCAAAAATATTTTAATGATCTGAGTTTTCAAAAATTTACTTTTATATTTACCTTTATATTTTAGATTATAATCATGTCAAGAATGAGTGAAGACTGGGATATGGGTGAAGAGACTGTTCCAAACTGATTTCAGAACGTTTTATAATATCTTTCTCAGTTTCAGAGAAGTTCTGTATAATCAATGAAGAGTTAAAATTGTTCCATCTTGGAATATCACGGTTTCACAGTAATCTGCTCATTCTTCACTGTATGTTTGCAATCTGTTGAGATAAATCAATGTTGGAAAAATTAATTTGTAGAATCATTGCTAATCCATAGCTTTAGAACTAAAAGGCAGAACCCCCCCCCCCCCCATTTATTCTTCATGTAAGTAGAGTTTTCAATGCTTTTCTTCCTAATGGAATACTAAAGAATCTTGATAAATTAAATTTAGAATAATGTGGATTTATTCTCACAAATACTTCTAAGAATAGAGAGAATATTCTGATCTTAAAATCTAGTATTATATACTTCTAACATTACTACCTCCAGAAATACTTAACTCTAAAATAATTCTAGAGAATTAAGTTTTAAAGACAGGTAGTTCTCCCCTTCTTTGAAATCTCTCTTCTACCGATGAGAAACATCCTCTTATTTTAATGGGAGTAAAACCATATCAGTCTGCCTTCTGAGTGTTTAGCTGTCCTTCTTTAGTAACTATGAGCGTAGATTGCTTATGTGGGATGACTTTAATCACATATAATTTGAAGCAGGTGGTTTATAAAATGAATATTCACTATGGGAAGTAACATTAAATTAAAAAAATATATAGTGTAAATAAATAAACCTTTGTGTTAAATATTACACAATATTATAGATTTCCTGTTTAAAATAAAAAAGAATCTATAATTGTGGAAAACAAAAATAAAGAACAAGACTACTTGAAACTTGTGTACTCATAGACTTTAAATGTGTAGGGTTGTTTTTTTTCCCCATTATTTTTTCAGCTAGGCTATGCTATCTGTACTTTGGTTTCCGCTTTGCTCCATAACACCTCCTATCCCTTCTGGGGCCAGTCAACAGTTGAGTTTTACCATTTTCATTCGTATGTTAGCATCCTGAATTACCTCCATTCCCTATCTTATACATTTTTCTTTAAAGACCTGTGGACCATGATCCTCGGAAAGAGCTATACTCTCCCCACAATGAATACTATTACATTGTAACATCTAAATCAAACTGTCCCTATAAACATTTATATTCATTTGTTTATGTAAGAATTTTGAATTAAAGAAAATTACTGCAGTACCAAAAAGCTTCAAGTGCAAGACCACAAAAATGCACACTTTGACGTGACAATTTCTTGCCATAGAAGAAAGAACAAGCTTACATACAGTTGTTTTTTTAAAAGAATGTTTTTTAAGAATGAGCTGTCAAACAACATGAAGACCTGTGAATTTGGCCATTTTGTGTATCTCTGAGGGTTTTTTTGGTGTGCACAGATATCATCGGTTTCTCTTGTTTGTATTAGATTTATGACAGCCCCTACTGTATTGATTTTTGATAGCAATTCACAATAATAATCCTGATGCCCGATAGCATATTTAGTGTTCAAAAAATCATCATTAGATTTCAAGCTGGATCTTGTATGACAAGTCTAGGCAAAGTAACAGTTAATCAAATAGCTCTTTCATTTTCATACAAACATGTCTACTTGAGCAGGTGAACACTTTAACTCTTCTTCCAAAATGCCAACCAGATTTGGAAAAAAAAAATAAATCAAATGTAGTCAGGTGGCTGTATACCTCCATTGCTGAGGCACTTTACTTATGCAAATTTTTGGAGAGTCAGGCATAACACTACTAACACAACTGTTTGGCTTCCAGGCAGACCACTTAGAATCATAGAATCATACAATCATCTAGGTTGAAAAATACCTTCAAGATCATTGAGTCCTACCATTAAAAATATTCTACATGTCCATGGCTAAACTGTGTCCCTAAAAACTTGGGAGTATATATATAGGGTTTTGGAAGGACAAGAAGAACAACCAACAAAATCTCTGCTGAAGTCAATAAACACTGACATCAGAAAAAAACCCAACACACCAAACTAAAATTTCAGTGCTACAAACTGGTGTCACCAGATGTTTTGATACAGGCAGAGACCATTAAAAGGACATGGAATGAGTAATAATCAGTCTTTTCTCTCTCTCCATCTTTTCCACATACGCCTCAAGGAAGATAAGAATTAATGCAGGTAAGACATCATAAATTAAAAATGCAGTCAGTCTAAGCAGCCTGTTGTGGAAATGGCCACAGAATACCCAGAAGTTGTCAAGAAATAGAAATGCATTGCAAAAGCTATGGTCTTCAGAAGAAAAGAGATGGACTTCTGTGGATCTGCGTTCTGAAAGTTATCACTAGAATTTTGCAGGGATGTACCAACTTACACAATATTACTTCCACTTTATCACCTAAAGCTTCATTCCTCTCAGAGCAGCCTTAAAGACATGAGAAAGTATTGCACCTTCATGTTGAAGTGTCCTATCAAAAAAATAGTTTCTATTTTGTTACAGTTTTTATCATCACAGATTACTCATTTACATTGTGCTTTAATGAATTACTCTTTTTTTTTTAACATTACAAAATTATTCTAGGAACAAAGGTCAACATTTGCACAACTTGCAATTATTTCTATAATTTTATGTCGCTTTCTAATGATCTTTTTGCAGATCACATCTGCAAAATACAGGACAGAGGTCCAGTTTCTGAGCATGAGAGAGTTCCAATACCTTTTGTTCCATTATATAAGATTATATAATAGAGAGAAATCCAACATAATGTATTGCTAGTATTATTGTATAAAATAACCGAGACACCCTTGACATCGTTCTCTCAGAAGACTAGCTAGACTAATGTGCTATTAGAAGATACACACAAAGATTTGTGATTTACTTGAATATCTTCACATCACTGTTTGCAAACTCCTTAATCTGCAAATTTACAATGAAATTAAACAATGTGATTCAGTTTACAAAGTAACAGTGTTTGTTGCTATAATTTACATGAAGGAATTCTTTAGCAGATTCTTGTTTTCCTTGGGGGTTTTTTATAGAATTTATTTTAAGTAGCATGTATCTTATGAAAATCAAATAAAAATACTTACATTTATCATCACCTGCCTTTTAGGTTATAAAATAAACCTGTGCAAATTTTCTGCTACATACAGTAATTCCCTAAATTAGAAGCAGAATGTTCCTCCCACACCAAATCCTGGACAAATGCAGTAATATAATTTCTTTATATACTGCTGTGATGTGTCAACTGTCAGGCAAAATTGACTTATTTGTAATTTCTTTATTGGACAAAAGGTCACATCTCAGACATTCTTACACAGCATATCTGTTAAGTCTATCACAATTTTTATCTTGCACCTCTCTCCCCTTTGAGTCACCTCCAGATGTGCCTCATGTAGGCTTACCTCCCTAGGTGTGACCCTATGAACATCGCAGAACTGGCTGTGTGCCACAGGATATCTGGGTAAAAGAAGTCTGAGAAAACTCAAGTGTCTCCTCCATCTCTTCTGTTCAGATGTATGCTCCCATCCCATTTCTCCAACATGGGATCCACCACAAATACTAGCTGTCTATTCCAGTCAGCTACCAAGGAAAAAGACAGCAAGGGGACATGCAAACAAACTCTTCCCTGTGTCAACAGACACACAGATGATTGAAAATAGTGCCATATAGAAGTACTGGATGGTATAAAATTATTTGAAAGGTCAACTGCTCACCAGTCAATATCACACTGACATAAAAAATTAACTGACACCAGGTATACTGTATTTCCAGTGTTTTAGACTTACAAGGACTACATTGGTGATTAGGAAGATTAACGCAGAGAAGGCAGAATTCACTGTACAAAAAAAAAATAGGGGACATGATTTTAGACTGCCTTCTTGCAGCTTCTTATTTGACATCACAGAAATTCTCAGTTGCCCCAGCATGCTGTCATGACCTTGCTTCAGATAAACAGTCCAGAGAGCCACCAAAAGCAGATGTAAGAAACTCGAATTTGCAGAATTTGTAGGCAGGAAGAGAGGAAGGAAGGGACCAGGGCAGGGATGCAATTACCAGAATGTCAGTTTCGGTATTTTTAAATACTTCTATCTTCATGCTCATAGTTTGAAGAAAAAAAGCTGTTATTATTCATTTGGTAAGTAAAAATTAGAAAATTTTACTGGAGAATACTTATCCTTGTTTTTACATCAGATAAAGCAGAGAACTTGATGCATTTTGTAACACAGAGGAAGTAATTTTGCTTTCTTTAAATAAAAAAGACTCTATACATTAAATAGATTTCTGGTTGATCTGATTTGGGGCAAAAGGTTGCCATGTGCTTCTGGCTGGCAAGCTAAACTCTTGTTTTCACTTCCCTAGAATCTTGTTCAGGGGACATAGTTCAATTGAACTGAGCTAAAGGGTTATGATATTATGTGCATAATGCAAGCACAGTTCCTGATAGTTACAGAGGTGATCTGCAACTGTTTCTTCTGCAACTTTGACCTTAATATTGTGCATCAGCATTCTGAATTTCTATAAATCTCAAAAATTCATTATCTTTCATACAAGACTTTCACATGGATTTCACTTTGAATCATTCATTATCTTTTAATATTAGTTCATGTTTTTAATTAAGATATGCACAATATAAGAAATTTCACTAAGTGTCTTTCAAGAAGCTTTGATGATAATACAAAATGATGCAATGGGAAGTCTTTGCTTTTAATAACTCCAAAACTATTCTGGGGTATATTTCTGAGACCTTATTCACTTTGTGGGGGAGGAGAGGAAAGGGGTCTTTCAGTATTGTTAATTAAGATGAAGATTCTCATTAACTGAAGGAAATGTTAAATGGCCCATGGGAGTGCATAAATAATAGGCTCACTAATAAACTGTAGTATATAGAAGCTGAGGAAAATAACTTTTACAATGCTTTTGCAGATTTACTAATTACAATAGCTTCCAACAGTGCCAGATCAACCTGAAATGAACTTAAACTACCATTTATTCTGTTTCCAGAAGTCCTTCAGAATAATTAAACTATTTTCAATCAAAGTTGCTGAAACTGCTTATTAAAATAAAAACAGGTAAAATAGTTATTATAATATCATGGACTCCTGGTGGCTATATAGTTCATAATTGAAATGGTTCTTTCCTAAAAGGGCAGTACTTCTGGAAATGAAATACATTAATACACTTGCATTTTATTCTAATTAACTGTAGTGGTTAGTAAGTGCATTATTGTTGCAGGAAGATGATTTTGCCATTATGAAAACTATCATGGGAAACAGTGGTACTCATCCGTAGTTCTAGTATTTTCATAATGACAGATCTATAACAAGTCAGTATTACTCATGGATCTCCTTTACACAAGCAACTAAACAATGTTATGTTTTGAAGTGGGTTTTTTGAATGTAAAAGTATATCACTATTGTTACAGGTTATGCCCCATAGGCAACTGAGCCCTACCCAGCTGCTTGCTCACTCCTCCACAATGTGAAGGGGGAGAGAATCAGAAATGTAAAAGCGAGAGAACTCATGGGTAGAAATAAAGTCAGATTAACAGGGAAAGAAAAATCTGCATAAAGAAGCAAAACACAATAAGGAATTAATTCACTACTTCCCATTGTCAGGCAGGTGTTTAGTCATGTCCAGGAAAACAGGGCTTCATCAAGTTTAAAGGTTACTTGGGAAGACAGATGTCTCAAAATTGTGCCCCTTTTATCCTTCTTTCCACCAGCTTTTATTTTTGAGCATGACATCATATCGTCTGGAATATCCCTTTGGTCATCTGGGGTCAGCTGTCCTTCCTGTGTCTCCTCCCAATTTATTGTGCACCCCCAGCCTCCCTGCTGGCAGGGCAGCACAAGAAGCAAAGACCTTGACACTGTATAAGCACTGCCTAGCAATAACATCCTTGTGTTATCAACACCATTTTGGTCACACAGCCATAACAGCACCATATGAGGTGCTATGAAGAAAATCAACTCCATGCCAGCCAAAAGCAGTCAAACTATAAACAATAATTTAGAATGGAAAGGTTAACTAAGTTCAAGCAGGCTCAAGAATAGAGAAAATGGTAGAACCACAGTATATTTTTGCTTGAAAGGAACCTGGACATTATTGGGTTTTATCATTTGCTCAAAGAAGAGTCTGCTTCAAAGGCAGATCAAGTTACTCTGACCTTTATCCAGGTGAGTTTTGAAGACCTCCACAGACAAGAGTTTACAGAATCTCTTTTACCAACTTGATTCAGTGTTTACCATTCATATCATGAACACTTTTTCAGCATAGCCTGATGGATTTTCCTTTTTCACAGTTTAGGACCACTGTCTGTTGGCTTTGACTCTGAGAAGGCATCTATCTTTAACTCACCAATAGATAATTAAAAGTAGTAATTAGTTTCCTGATATCCTTCATATATCCAAGCTACAAAAGCCATAACTTTGTCTCTCTTCATGTATCATGTTTCCCAGGCCATTAACCATCTTAGTGCCACTATTTGGTTCTCCAGTTTGCCAGTCTCCCTCTGGTTCTATCACAGTACCAGAGGTCCACTTACTTTTCTTTCTTTCCTTTTGCCTTCCTGTCTTCCTTCCTACCTTGTATCCAGGTGTTAGTTATTTCTTTATGTGTTGTTGAGAGTACAGGAACAAGCTTCTCTTCATATGAGGCTAACTTTCAGGAGAATTGAATAATAAAGGGGGAGAAATTCCTTCTTTACTTACTTACGCTTTTTTGAAACAAATCATCTATAATCATCAGGCAGTTATCTTGCCTTTTTCAGACTCCCATTACTAAATTAATAAACCAGTTGTGTCTACCCATGTGTCTTCCCAAAATAGTTAAAAGCGTTTGTAACCTTCAAGTTTTCGTCTGCTTACAAGACAAGCAATTGAGAAGAAAAATAGAGTTTTCTCTTTGTACTTTTGAATGGAGCCATCTTGGACACTGTCTTTTAGAAATAAGAAGTGATTTTCAGTATTTTTTGTCTTTAATTCTCGTATTTCTCCTACATTCGGTAAGAACTATCTGAAACATCTAATGAATCTGCTATTTTTTTTGTATCTTGGTTTGTGTCTTACATTTTCAGCATTAACAAGCCATGAGTAGACATCAGTAGACAATCCTTTGAAATAATTACTTCTCAGAACTGACTTTGGTTCTCAACCATGCAAGTGTTCCTTTAATTTGTTATGACACCTTTCTTACTTTATGTAATCGGGAAAGCTCAAATACAAACTGCTGACCAATCAAAGAACTTGAAATACATATATTAATGAAGTTTTTAGTTTAGTGGGATATTTGAGTATAATCTATACACATTTAGCAGGAGAGAATCTAAGATAAACATCATAATGATGATGAAACGTAAGCAGAAATTTTGTTGAACCATCTGAAATATCATTTTCAAAGCACATGAAATTGGTCTACTATCACTTCATTACATTAAGAGATTCTTTTCAACACAAAATTAGTAGGGAAAAAAGCTAGGCATATTGTTGGTAGCTTTAAGATAACTTACCTTTTTTAATTTAATGTTTAACATCACAGATAGTCTGATCACTTACCTACAGCTTTGTTTTGCTAAAAAAACCCTTGACACTGTTTTATATAACTGCAGAAGTGGAAATCAGAACTGGCTTGTAAACTTTATGATAAAATGAGGCTTATTCACTACGGGGATATTCAAATTTAAACTCATTAGTAATTCTACATGTACTGGAAAATCTGAAACAACATCACAAAGGATATAAAGTGACTATTTTGTGAGCATTTTTTAGAAAATAAAAGATACTGACAATTAGGCTGCCAGCTGATGCCCTACAACCCTCTATATTCCCCACACCCCCAGAAAAAACAGTGAAGAAAGTGGTTCTCTTCATGATTTATAAATGGTGAGCTTTATAAATGATAATCACACCTCAAGCTGCATTTCAAATAATTTTTATTTGGTAGAGGAGACTTTTTCTATGCCATTAAGTCCTCACTATTTCTGTACTTAAATTATTTTTAGAAAAGGTTTTGTTTGGTTAGATCTGCTTTTTTTCTTAGCAGTATCTATTCTAAAAGCACCTGATATTCTGACCAGATAAAACTGAGTCAAGTATATTCCCACATAGGCTTTTAAAGAGCCTACACATCTCAAATGTCAAGCTTTTAAAAGGCTTATTCATCTTTCACTTTCAGAACTGGTCTCTTTTACACTTCCTTACCGTCAAATCTGTTCTGACTTCCCTGCTATAGGAAATCATTGAAAAATCATAATTGAAGTGCACAGCTGAAAACAACCATAAATGTGACCACACACACCTTTGGATACCCTTAAACAGGCACACAATCAGGCATAATTTTAAGACATAGAAAATAATAAATGTTAATTTAAGATCAAGTCCTCCGTTAAAAAGCATAAGTTTCTCCAGCAAAGTAACAAGATTTATCTGCATTTCAAATGCACAGCTGTATCTTACTGAGGTCACTAAGGAGAAATATACACATAAGGAAAGCATATGGTTACATAAATACCTTCTTGAAATGGATATCTATATTGGATGATCTTTCAAGGATCTATAATAGAAATCTCATTAACTTTCATTTTTAAACTTCTAGAAAGAAGAAAGTCACTTCAGACAGTTGTGGTATTTTTACTGTTTCAGTTGTCATTTCTCTTTGGCTTTTTTTTTCTTTTTTCTTTCCTTTTTTTTTTTTTTCTTTTTCACTGGAGAAGAATGGATGAACAGGAGGAGCATATAAAGCCCAGTCACAGCTGCAGATACTTGCATACTGACTTGTGATGAATCATACTGTTTAGCCAGTGAGCACAACATGATGCAAATTTGCAATACCTTGTCATCATCAGGAAAGAAAAAAACAAGCCAAAGATACGGAAACCAGACACTTTGTTTGCATTATGTACATTAACGATGAGCAATCATTTTGCAGCTTCATCTCAAAGGTGTATCTGTAAACCCTGTAAGTGTTGGTAAAATACAACAGAGCTAGTTACATCTGTGCTGACTTCATAGCTACATCTAAATGGGCTGACTGCAGCTGAATCAATAGCCATCTGATCTTTTTCACTGAACCTGGTATATTTCACTCTCTTAACTGGGAAGAAACACTGATCTACAAACCTCTAGCTTTGTCTGTCCAATGTGTTTTTCAGCATGGGATGTGAATTAGAAACTCAGATTTAACCCAGCCCTCTTCTTTAACTCCAAAAACAAAAACATCAACAATGACTGACATCCCGAATAAACAAGATTCAGACAGTAACCGTTGTGACAAGACAGGTTAATTGTAAAATATTGTATGTTTCTGACTGTTGAAGCATTAAAGAAAGCAATTAATTTAAAGTATGTTGAAGAAGCACCTGCTGTGTGTGTTTTGAGAGTGGTCTTTTCCAGGCAATTAATTGAATCGCCCAAAATGTAGATATCTGAGGAGGTAAGCATAGCAGCATATAAAAACACTTGCAGTTCAAACTGCTTCTTTTTCTGTCAAACATTGAAACATGCTGAGGCAAATTCCCCAGCTGATATAAACTGTATGTACTTGACTGACTTCAACTGACAGTTTTCCCCATTCAGTATGTAGCTAATTCACTTTTCACAAAAAGGATGTAAGTAGAAATAAATGAAGGTTAAAAAATTTACCAAACCGACAGTTTTCCTACCTTTTTGTATGGCTGTAGGGACACAAAATGTGAGAGAGCTAAATGCCTGCATGACTGAGTGTATCTGCTTCTTTCCCAGTCAGAATCAGGGCATTCTGTGAAAATGGAGGACCAGGGGCCTTGACAGGTCACTAACTCCACCCTCCTGTCAAGATAAGAGCTGTGATAACAAAAAAAAATTTTGAACAGGTGTTTATCTAATAGGATAAAAAATGTCAGTGATGGAGTCTCCATAGCTCCAAAGGAAATCTAGGGAAGTGGCTACAAACACTGTAAGTGGAAATTTTGCTGTGAATTTAACGTGAGCAGAATCCACTGATAAAAGGACTATGGAGCAAATCAATCCATAATTTAATCACACTGAATGCAGTAGTGGAAAAACCCAGAGGATTGCCTCTCTATCTTGCAGGTCTAGGTTTTGTTACCAAAAAAAACAAACCAAACAAAACAAAACAAAAAAGGTATCATGATGCTGTTATCGCCAACTTTCTTTAAAACAGCATAACAGCATTTCACTTTCAAAATAACATTTTCTTTTATTTCTTCAATAATTGAGAATTAAACATCACTATACCAACCTTCAAGGACTCTGCATGTCTTCTGAAGCTCACTTCCGCTCCTGGGGTTTGGCTGCTAGGGCTCAGACCCAGGATAGCTCTTGCTCCTGGCCATGGTAGCTGCTCCTGGACAAGGCTCCTCCACAGGGCCCAGCCTGAGTAGAGATTATCACCATGTCACCACCTGCCTGGGACCACACCTTCTATTTGTTGATCTGTGCCCATCCCCAGTGCCATCCCCAGGGAGATGTCCCAAGGTCAGGACTGGGGCTGCTCTGGTACCCTGGTGCTCTGTCAGTGGGACAGTCCATGTATGCTGGGCCCTAGCATGACCTACCCAGGGGAGCCCTCAGCACTGCCAGTGTTCAGCCCCAGGGAGCTGCCAACCCCTGCAGTGCTCTGACACATCACTGCCAGTATATCACAGAGATGTATTCTCAGACTGCAGATTTGCCCATAGAGTCACAGGTACTACACCACCAGTATTTTCCTTGTAATTAAAATGACACAAATACAGACTCAACTGTTGGAAACAAAAAACAAAGTCCTAGGGGAACAAATGAAAGCAAGTTTAAATAACCTTTAATACTAGCTCTTGGGCAAACAGCATTTCAATTTGTTTTACATTGCAGCAATCTGAACTGCTGTGAGAACCTATCCTATACCAAGCTTATAAAAGAGTCTTTTTAGCCTCAGATTCAAGTGGAAAAATCTCTCTTGGAGCTTTGTTTGCTATTTGCTAATTTATTTCTCCACCATCACCTTTAGTTTCCTTCCTTTCCTGAAAATGTCGTGCTGCAAATATTGTATTTGCACAAAGTAGTCTGTATAACAAACTTTAAACATGACATTTTCAGTAAATTGTTGTGTGTGGAACGATCACATTTTCTTTTTATCTTTGCTGAGATTCAGGAAGAAAGTAATGGTATAGATTTAGATAAGAACACCTCATCTGTTCCATACATAGCTAACAGTTTGCAGCATAACAGAATATCGGTTTGCAGGTGCATGTCACTGAGGAGATGCTCCAGGTTAGAATAAGTAGATTCAGAACTTCTCATCAACAGTTGAAAAGCTTTTATCAGACTTTGAGGAAGATTTTGAAGAGGGGGTTATAAGACATATCCTTACTTTATGATTCTTTTTTCCTCTTCTCTTTCACGTAATGTACAAAATTAGGACTATTAGGTCTTTTCAGAATGTGTAATCCATCTAAAGCTCTTCCTCAGTCTCTCCTGCTGACTAGATAATTCAGACTTTCAGTGTTCTTTATAAACAAATTTCTAAAAGCTCTCCCTACAGGGATTTGTCTCATCACTGATTTCTCCACTCTCTTTGAAGCTACCAGTAGGACTCTAAGCAAGATGAAACATAGATAGTGGTGATGAACCTTGGCCTTTTTTTTTTTATCCTATGACTTGCTGGTAAGTACAATACCATCTTTTTGTTCAAAGGAACTGAAATATGCATTTGCTGTCTTTCAGGAGACCACCCTACCTACCAGACTCTAGGCTCCTGCAATTATTTCTTTCCCACTTGCTTTATCTATTTCCCTTTGCTTACTAGAGTTAAATACTCTTTAGCCAGAGTATGGATGTTTAAATAACAGGAATGTCTTTGAAGACAAATAGTTGGACAATTGCACATCTTCTGACTGAAGTTTAACTGTATTAACTGGAGTCTTCACTATGCAGTATAGTACTGCAGCCTTCTGAATTAATCACGTTGAAGCAAACACCTACTACAGGTACAACAAATTGGAAGAATTCTGTTGCTAATCTGATGCCTTGAAGTTATTAACGGGCTAAGGTACCAATTTTTTTTCACAGTATGTGATAAATGAACTACATACAACAACGGTACAAAAGAACTCTAAATTGCATGCAGAATTTATTATTGTTATCCTTCATGCTTCTAAACCTGGGGGACCTGGATTAAAGCAAATAACCAGAAAATATAAGGTCAGAATTTGTCTTTTTTAGTATGATGATTGAGTTACTCTCTGCATTTATGGCTTATTCCCAAAGGTAGCTCACAGAAAGGATAATTTGCAAACACACAAATTAGGCCAAGTGTTATTTATATGAAGTGCTCATGAAATGTAGCCTCTGTATAAAAATTCACTCTAGAGAATATACTAGAAAGTACTTCTGTACATGACTGCCTACTGAATGCTGTGTGCAAGAACATAAGATGATGAAAGCTTTGGAATTACCAGAAACTTATAATTATCTCTGTTTTAAAACCAGAATCAATATCTGGAAAGTTTTGTGCAAATATGCAAACCAACCTGTAGGGTTTACTGTGGTCTTTCAGTTCCCTGTGAGTGCATAGTCAGGGGCAATGAGAATCAAATTATTGTGGATCCCAGCTATGCCCAAAGGAGTATTCAGTGCCAGGAGCAATTAAGAAGAACTTTTCTGTTCCTCAGTACTGTCATCCCACACATTGACAAGTCTTTGAAAGCAAAGGATAAAACTCCTCACACATAATTAGCTAGTACAAACTGATGAAAGAATTAAATATAAAGTGTTCTGCTCAAAGACATGATCATCAATCCACAGTTCATTCTATCTCTGCTGATTTGAAAATGCAGAAAGATAGGCAAATTACACCATTCTCCTGCAAAGCCTTAAGGGGCAGAGAAGATGATCTCAGACCCTTTTTTTTTTTTTTTTTTTTTAATTTTTGATCTGTTTATCTTAGCTTGGTTAGTACAGTCCCAAGTAGAATATGTAGAAATAAAAAGATATCTAAGACTTAATGAAATAGTTCTGAAAGATAAAATAAAGCATTTAACCAATCATTTGGTTAAATCATAAGATGTACTGCCCTTTTTTATATGTTTATATGATAAACTATTTTAGGTGTCCACACATCCCAATTTGTGCTCTGACCTATAAAAGCTATTTTGATAGAATAACTGGCTTGCTGGTTCTTGCTTCTCTTCATAATATAAAATCATTAGTTTAGCAATGCAGTTAAAGTTTGAGAGGTAACCTCTGCCCAGTTTTAATCAATGTAAGTTTTACCATTTTTTTTCTGGTGTCCATAGGAATATAAGAATGTTTGTCTTTTCCAGATCCCATAAAGATTTTTCATTTCCTCCCAGAGAACCAAAATTGTCTTCTCATTTCTCTCTTTTTTTTATAATGAACAAATTAAATTCTTAAGTGAGAATTTAACAGGACATTCCACAAAAACAGCTCTCACCTTCAATCGTCCATCAGGTGTGGCGCATATTTCCACCATTGAAACACTATTTCTATTTTCAAGGAGAAAATAAACCCATGAACAGATTTCTGGAACTAAAAAGACACCTCAGTGCCAAGCTAGAAATACACTTAGAAATAGGATAACTGTCCATACATTTTCTTAGTTCCCTATATGAATTTCACAGAAGTTTGTTTCTTTATCAAGACATGTCTCAGAACTATGCAGCAAGAAATCAGCTTGATTTACCATTGTTCAGATATCATGGTGACAGGTATTCTGTAAAAGTCATTTAAAAAAAAAATTTTAAAAAAGGAAGGAAAATGGAATACATGATTACTCTCTTTTCTGAGTAGGAACATACTGTGCCTCAGCCTGCCACTTCCATTTGGCAGGTACTCTCAACAGACCAATCCTCAGATTACTTACTTTAGCAATCTAACATAGAGTTCAATTGGCTATTCAGCATGACTTCTTTCAGTTATTTTGCTTAAGGAAAGATCCTAGCCAACCATTTTTTGTATTATTATTTTTCAAATGAAGGATCCCTTTTTCCTTTATAAAAAGAAATCCAGCCCAAGTAGGAACATGGCTACATCTATATAACTACTAGAATTCCAATGCTGAAAATAAAGCACACACTTTTGACCCCTTGGCTCCTTCAGACTCTTTCCTACCAGAGAGATATGTGCAAAAGAGCCTCCTTGATGTTACACCAGTGCATTTTAAAGTCCTAATGAAATAATGTTCTAGTAAATTATGTTGGATTGAAATTTACAGGATGTGCCAATTACAAAAAGTTAATTGCAACTTCAAAATTAAATTAAAATATATTCAACTTTATTGACAAAATAACAAATACAGCTGCTTATGATTTTTTTTGGTAATTAGTTCTTTGTAGATAAATCAATAACCTATTGAAGTGCTCTAAAAGAACAAAGTTATCAAAGTATTTTTGAAAATATGTGAATATAATGGCATCAGGTTATGCAAGGAGTTTATTAGTGCTCAAGGTAGAAGATATGTTGCAGTTATAGTAAGAAATTGTGTTGGGGACTGCATCTCATTGTGGAACTTCATGATTGACATGCAGAACATATGTTTCAGGAAATACTGAGAATAGATAATGGCTTCTTTTTCCTTTGTTAAATTGGATGCCAAGCCAACAAAAAAGAAATTTCTTTGGCTCCAGTAGGATGGTGTAAAGGAAACTCTCAAAAGTAGGTTACAGTATAATAGTGTAAAGTAGCAATAAGATAAAAGTAAAGAAAAAGCAAAGTTAAAGTCAACCCTTGCTTCACTGAAGAAGCCTTGAAAGTAGCTTTGGAAGTCTCACCTATTTACTAACCACTGAGTGAACCATTAACCCCTGACCTTCCTTATCTCAGTGACAACAATGTCTCAAGTTATCTAGACATGTGACTAATAAAATTATTGGCTAATGTCCATCCAACACCAACTAACAAATGAACAAAAAGTTACCTGATACTTAAATATAGAAATAGAAAGCCACTTCTTGTGGTTTAACCCCAGCAGGCAGCTAAGCATTGCACTGCTGCTTGCTCACTCCCCTAAAATGGGATGGGGAGAGAACTGGAAGACAAAAAGTGAGAAAACTTGTGGGTTGAGATAAAGACAGTTTATTAGGGTGGAAAAGCTTCAGCCCCCCCAGTTGACCAATGGCCAGCTGATCCCTGAACAATGGCAAAGCTGTCAAACTTTTGTTCTCGTTTTTATCACAGAACATGATGTCATATGGTATATAACATCATTTTCTTCAGCTGGGGTCAATGCTATCTCTGTCCTCTCCCAGTTTATTGTGCACCCCCAGCCTACTTTTAAGCAGGGTAGTGCAAGGATCAGAAAGGGCTTTGATGCTTTGTAAGTGCTGCTCAGCAATGGCTAAAAGATCAGTGGATTATTAACACCATTTTTGGCACAAATCCAAAACATGGTATCATACAAGCTACTATGAATAAAATTAACTCTAGACAACCCAAAACCAGGACACCACTGTAGTGCAAATAAAAATTGTTTGGAAAGTGTAATTCTCTCACAATAAATTTCTTCTGCTTTTTCAAGGGGAATAAAATTATTCTCCAGAAAATTATTCTATATTTACACTGTGTAAATTTCTTTTGCAGCCTTTTTTCCTCTCCTTTGGTCCTTTACCCCAAATGTAATTCTTTAATTAGGGTGCATATAAATTATGAAGTATAGCTGCAAAGTTCATATACTTTAAACATTAAGGGCACCTTTGTGTTTATCAGTCAGCACCTTTGCTTTATCCCCATGACTCTGACAGATGCATGCTAGGACAGCTGTCCTAGTGTGGTGTTAATCAGATCTGAAAGATCCTGCTGGGAGTTGTGGTAATTACAGTGGGATAACTCATCTCTTCTTGAACTCTCTCCAGGCCTTCATTTTTCCTAATAGCTACATTGATACTAATTAAAAACAAATGTTAATTATGTCAGTTTATCATGTCCCTCTTTTTTGACAAGTTAGTTTAATGGTAACTACCAACGTGCAAGAATTCCACTGGCAACTTTTCCACTTAACAGTTCCGTCCTTTCTTTGATGTCAGCTAACTTGAATTTGTTTTTGTTTGTTTGTTTGTTTGTTTTTTGTTGTTGTTTGTTTGTTTTGTTTTCTGATAACAAGAAGGTTAAAAGAATGATAAGATGCGTCTTGTTGGCTGATATTCACAGAGCATCTGTTCTCTATTGACCTTACCGTGCATTTTACAAACATTTCCATGGTGTTTATATTTTCTTTTTTTTTTTTTTTTTTTCAGAGAGATCAGTTTATCAGTAAGGATTTAGGAAATGCAAGTCAGAAGCTCAATTATTCAAATATTGTCTTAGATATCTACCTATGTGCAAAAGTAGATGCCATTTGCATATAGAGAAATTTTAATTTAGGGTAGGACCAGACTAGTAATTCAAGTCTTTTCTAACATCTTACAATTTAATTTTTACTCAGATTCCCTAACAAAGAAGTTGCATAAATGCAAGATAGCATAGAATCATAGAATGGCTAGGGCTGGAAGGGGCCTTCAAAGGTCATCTAGTCCAGCACCCCCTACAATGAGCAGGGATATCCTCAACTGCTCAGAGCCTTGTCCAACCTCACCTTGAGTATCTCCAGGGATGGGGCCTCAACCAACTCCCTGGGGAGCCTATTCCACTGTTCTACCACCCTCAAGGTAAAGTACTTCTTCCTGATACCTAGTCTAAATCTCCTCTTCTCTGTTTTAAACCCATTACCCCTTGTCCTTTCACTACAGACCCTTGTAAACAGCCCCTCTCCAGCCTTCCTGTAGGCCCCCTTCAGGTACTGGAAGGTGGGTATAAGGTCTCCCTGAAGCCTTCTCTTCTCCAGGCTGAACAACCCCAGCTCCTTCAGCCTGTCCCCATAGGAGAGGTGTTTCAGTCCCCTGATGATCTTTGTGGCCCTCCTCTGGACCCGCTCCATCAGGTTCATGTCTTTCCTGTGTTGAGGGCTCCAGAACTGGACGCAGTACTCCAGGTGAGGTCTCACCAGAGCAGAGTAGAGGGGCAGAATCACCTCTCTCGATCTGCTGGCCACACTTCTCTTGATGCAGCCCAGGATACAATTGGCCTTCTTGGCTGCAATTGCACACTGTTGGCTCATGTCCAGGTTCTCATCCACCATAAATTATTCTGATTTATATCTTAGTAATCATCACATTTCTAATAACAATGGATACTTAATTATCTCTCATATTTAATTCAGGTTTTCAGTCTTTTAGTCATTTCACAACTAGGAATTTGGTAATTAACAATTTATTCTTCCAAATCAAATTGATGAAGATATTACAGTTGTTTGTTACAGTATCTCTTTAGTCTAGTACTACCAAAGTAACTGTTCTTATGAGTTCAACTTTCTGAAGTAACTAACACTCATGATGTAAACACACAGTCAAGCTTTTATCAATCACTGCGTGTGTTAGTTCTCTTAGTGGTGTAAGTGATAATACATATGATATAAAGGGTATAAGATTGGATTCTTACTTCTGTTTGCATTTGAAATACTTGGTAGTAAAGGATGGACTTTTCAGAAACAAAGGTCCTGAATCATTGTTTTCCTGCTGTATCCATAAAACAAGGAAAGCAAACCTGAAAGCTTGTCAAACATAATTCATACAGTATTTGGAATTTTCTACATCACAACAGATTCCATTGATCCTGTCTGATAATTTTATCTATCTCTTCACCTGTGCAGGAACCAGGTTATCCTATATGCATAGTATATGGTACCAAACTTTGCAAGATTTAAAACAATCCCACGCCAATAAATACTATTCTTGTAACTTCAATAGTTCAGAGCTGGTATCAATTTCTGCCTTATGGGTTATATACTCAGATATCTTTCCTCTTCTTACCTGATATACTCTGATCAAATCTCAAGGCAGCTTCCAGTGGCTAACAGCTTTTTGTTGTTCTTTTATTTTTTTTTCAATATGATTACAACTACTTTGAAGTTTTGAAGGTTATTGATGACATATATCACTTTGGTCCTTATTGTGACATGTACTTCTACAAAAGCTTTTGTGCCTTTTCCATCTTTAAGCCAGTATTTCTTGTGGAGATACAGTTGATTGTTGTACAGCAGGGCACTATTTTTACTGGGTTTATATTTGTTCTTGCTGTTCTACTCTGTTTAATTGTTAAATAGTTAATTATTTCTGGATTGATGGCTCACCACTTCTAAGATAATGCAAAACTAGGAAAAAAACCTGAAGGATATCAGACCTTGTTTCCTCTATTGTGTGATTTGGTTTGTGACTAGCAGAACAATTTTTCATTTTCCTTTGTTGTTTTATATACTCCAGTCAGAGTCAGAGGTCAGATGATGTTGCGTATTACTTGTCTTTGTTGTAGCAATACTATTTGTTTTATTTGTGTGACTTGCCTGCAAGATTTTACATGGTGGGTTTAGCATGCAGCAGCTGTATTTTTATGGCTTCTTATTGACAGTAAATATTTGGCTGGATGTTTAAGTGAGTAGATATGACACTTTGTTGCAATAAGTGGAAGATGTTATACTGTAATTAACTGATCGATGTGTAAGTATAAATTGGTAAATAAATGGTTATAATTAGGTATTCATCTCTGTGATGTCAGGATCTGACCACTATTAAAAGCTAATATTGATTCTCCATCATATGTGAAGGGAACCTTTGAGGGAGAACCATAATCTTTGTGACATATATAGTACTTTGTGAGATATTGTACTTGAAGTGCACCTGCTTTCTATAGCCAGAGATTTCATACAACATGATAATTAATTCTGTTAGTAGGGTAAGTTTAAAAATATATGTAAGTGATCTAGTTCATCTCACTGCCACCAGATAGGATTGCTGTGGATTATGTAATTTCCTGACATCAGTTTGTCCAGTCTGCTCTCAGTCTACCACTGACAGAGATCACAAAGTATTCAATCTGTGCTAGTGTTTTATTATTGTTACTTATATGAAGAGATTTTCAACTCAAGATCTTTGTTTTGATATTTTTAGATGTACTCGTAGAACATCTGTAGGTGGTTCTAACATAGGCAGCTGTGAGTAATTCTTTGAACAGTGTAGTCCTAGAGAATCATTCTCCAAACTGTCTGCACCATGAGCTTTAGGCTGTAGATATTCACTGTCTCCTGGGCCATTTCCTGTAGTAAAACAGCAATAAAATGTTTTTCAATATTTGACAAAAAGGATCACTTAATGATTTTCAAACTGTGGATTGTTACTTTTTGTTTGTTTTTTTTCCCAAGGGAAACAAAAACCAACCACACACAACCAACCGACCAAGCAAAGGACAAATACCCCAACAACAGAAAAAAAGAGAACAAACAAACAAGCAAAAAAAAAACCCACCAAAAAAACCCCCCACCACAAACAGAATTAATTTATGGAATAATAGCTTTCTGTATTTTTTTATGAGTTTTAAGTAAACCCATCTCCCAGGATTTTAAAGAATAGAAATCTTTTCAGAGGCATGAAAAGTGATTATGAATATCTGACTATCTAATTGATGGGAAAAATAATTTTCTCCTTTAAAGTGTATTCTCAATATTTTCCTTCTAAAATAAATATTTGTATGATGTCTATTCTTCCAGATTTTGACAAATACTGTCATGCAACTGCCAAATTTTGATAGCATCTCTCACTTAAACAGATGTAATCATTTCCCGAGAGTCAACTCTCCTGAGATTTCCTACATATTTGCCAATTAAAATGGATAGTTGAAGAAGCAGCCAAATTTTTGTGATCTTTATCTGAAACAAATTGCTTAGTCTGTGGTGGTTCATCCATGATGAGAGAATTAATAAGAGAATGGAAATTGAGCTTGTATATGTACACTGTTGAGAATATTATGGATAAAATCCATACACCTCATAAGTCAGGGTTCAATTTATCATTAATTTTGATGAGGCCAGAATTTAATCTCTTTTACAAAAGCACTCTATAAAGCAGGTGGCTCAAAATGACACTACAGTCTGTTGCCAGTGCTACAGTTCTGCAGTCCTGCAGAAAGATAAAGCATGTAAAAGGAACACAGCAATAAAGAATACAGAATTCTCTATTACCTTGCACATTGGGGAAGTGTTATATAACCTCTTGATTTGACAACTGTAGAGAAATTCTGATATACTAAAAAAATGTAAATAGCAGGTATAAATAAAACCAAGATTTGGACCTCCCAAGTAATAACTTATAAACAAAGTTTTCTCTTTAATCTTCCCATCTCAGTAATTTTTTGTCATGTGTCATAAATGTACAATACCTATTCACGTTTTTCACATTTTGATCAAATTTTTTCATCATGGACATTTATTTTATTAACTTGGCCTTGGAGATTTTTCTGTCCTAGTTTTGGTCATCTCAATTTATAATCACTGTACCGTGGATTCATACAGCATTGTTCTCAATATGTAGTAATAATGTTGCATCATCCTCAGATTTTTCCTCCTAACCAGCTTGATTCCACTAGTTCAAAGACTAGCTGCTGCATGCCTTTGCAATGTCCTTCTGCATGAGATCATGAATGGTGCATTGATTGTATTTTCCAGTCAAAATTAAAACCCCATTCGTTCAGCTTGACTTATGCTTAGTGACAGCTCTGTGTATTTCTCACTGTGATGTGAATACATGAAGGACATATCAAGATGCAGAGAATTATATTGCATTGTGTGTTAAATGTGATTGGAGTAATTATCAGTGTCCAAGCTTTTATCCATTTTTCATTAAAGTCACTATTATGCCAATGACAGAGATCAATAATAGAACCATTTTATTAGTGTATGTCTTCCTAAATTGTGAATGACAAAAAAAAAAGCAATAAAGGCAGCAGTTAAACTGTACCATTAATAAAGCAAAAAAGCACTTCTTAACAGTGCAGGTCTAAATGTCACAAATGAAGTAAGAACAAATATGTGATGTTAATTATTCTGGATTACTTAAGTGCAGATAAGAATGTAAAAGTGTGGGATGCTTGTAAAAACATATATTCAGAAAACAAGTTAGCCATTATACTGTATCGTGCACTCTGTTGAACACTATATTCATTTTACTTTATTATGTAGCTCTTTAAAGCATGCTACACTTCATGGATCAACGATAACATTCCAAATATATATGGGATTTTTTTTTTCCTGTGGTGTTTATGGAAGGTGTGTTTTCAAAAAAATCTGTCTGAACAGTCCCAGAGAAATTATGGGTATTCTTAGACTGTATACCATTTTACTAATTTATTATTATTTACCATTACTTAACATTATTTTTAGTATTGTCAATATCTTTTCACAATTATATTTTAATGGTGTAGTATCAGCACTTTTTTACTGCTTGCATCTCTGAAGGAACTATAACATTATGGTCTACTTGCCATTGACCATAATAGTTTTCCAGCTGTTGGGTAAATAAAGTTTGGACCATAATTTCACCTATAGACTCATTATTAAAATCTGGTAATGTAATATTCTTTCAGGGGGATGCAACTTTAGTTCATAACAAAGCATAGATCACAAAACTTCATTAAGTTCTATATCCACAGATGGGCTCTATTGGGTGAAATATCTATAAATATAGCTATTTAAACATCTTCTGTATGTCCTGCTTGAAAAATAATTATTCCTGAAGTTGTTTTATTTCCTTACACAGAAGTTGTGATTCAAGTTTGCTCTGATTAAACCAAGTGTTTAAAAGTGTTCTGTTAGATCTTGCCAAAATGAGACCAGTGTGAAATTTAAGTTTGGTTTAAATGGATCTATCTCTATGGGAGTGGATCTATGATAATTTACACCAGGCTAGATTAGGTTCATGATACTTACGGACATTATAATCATAAAATACTGGTTTTGTGGAGTGGCTAGAATCACATGTGAAGAAATTTTGACAAGAGAGGGAGAAAAGAAGCTTTTGAAAGTTAGAAATTATTATTTCACTTTAAAACAACTCAGCAAAGACCACCTGCTGCAAGAAAGCACCAAGAGAAGCTCTTATAATACAAATTCATTTTCCAAGATACACAAAAGAATCAATATTTAAAGTCTATTGTTTGTTACTGTAATTGTTTAATGAAGATGACAGTACTAAGTCAAGTGGAGAACTCTTCACACTGAACGGCAATAGTGATAGAAGAGTCACAGCACAAAATACTATCAAAATACACTAATTCTTATCTAACAAAAAGTAACACTGACAGAGAATTATTATAACATTGTACTCTGGATGTGCTGTATTTGGAAATCACCATTTTCTAGACTATTACAGCATAATTGATTCAGTATTTTCCTCTGCCTACAATCAATTTAGAAATAATTTATGTGAAAAAATAATTCTATTTAAAAAATAGGAAAGCAAATATTCATTAAGTTAAGAAAATAAAGTGTAATTGTAAATAATCAGTTAATATTCGTTGGCTTATTTCTCACATTTCTAGAAAAATATTTTCCATTTAATATTTCTCAACTGATATGGAATCATCTGACAGGTTTTCTAAATCCACATTTAATCAACTACACATAGGTTGACTTGCCAACATGTGAAACATTCAAAATCCCACTTAGAGGGGTGCAACTGCTCAGTAACACCATTCCAAGATCATTTGAAAAGAATGAAGATCTGATTGTCAAATGAAACACTGGTCATACAGAACTCTAAGATATTGACAGTGACTTGTCAAAACAGCCAGAAATGACTTGTTGATGCTACCATTGTTCTAAAAATAACATTATAGCTGTTTAAATTCTAAAATACTGATTTTTTCCATTAACACTTTGCATTTTGATGAGAAGAAACACTCATGAAAACAAACTATAATTATATTTTTCTTTTCATTTGAATGAAATATTTCATGGGAAAATGTAAAAAGAATGCAATTCTCAGAAATAAAGAACAGTGTAGAACGATATTTTAAATATACCTAAACTATGCTACAAGAAAAAAGATAAATTTTTTATAATCACTCCAGTAAGTGGTTTGAATATTGAGAGATTCAGCAGTATTAATCCCTCGAGCCTTTGAGAATGTCATAGCCCCTTAGGTGTCTAAATCACATTTGCAAACTTCCCCTGCCTTTAAGTTCATTAATGAAAATGAACATTGATTTCATTTCTAAATCATTCAGATGTGTTAGAAAATGTTACCTCTGGCTAAAGAGTTACTGGTGTTGTTTCATTACAAAGATTTCTTGTTTAAGTTTTTTTTTTTTGTGTGGTGTTCTCAGGTAGTAACAGAAGAGCAGAGGGGAAATGTAGATCTCCAAGAGACTTTCCAACTAAAAAAGGTGGATATTCTGTTCCTTATCATCTGGACACAAAAAATTTCTGCTAATCTCTGACAACATGTTTCACAAAGGTATATTATTTTTTTCTTCATTCACGGTAAAACCAGAAAAGTGTATTAACTGATGCTTTCATTTTTCAGGATGTGATTCTGAGTGCAGAATGCAGCCTTATAAAGATCTGTAGTTGATAAGAATTAACAGTATTAAAGATATGCTTGGCCTATGGTGACATATTTCATGTAAAACATAGACAAGAATGACAAATGTTCATTCAAGTATTTGACTGCTAGGTTGAAAAGCTGTTACTTTAATCAGGAAGGTAAATTGTAAGATTCAGACCTTTGCAGCGAACAGCAGGCTGCACACCTTTCCAAACCAAAAGGAAAAATACCCACATCTATGTTATTCCAAACACAATGTGGAGTGATAAATATACAACCCCAGTAGAGAAGATACAGACTTTATTTTAGGGTTGAGGTTGCAGAGAAAGGACGAAAAGACCAATAGCATAGATTATGTGCTGTTTATCATCTTTAGATACACATAGCTGGAGTTAAGCAAAGCAAATGTGTTCAAGAGCTGTTCTTTCATTTGTGGCAGGCATATTTCCTTTGCTGATTTCAGACAACTGAATCTTCTAATAATGTGAAATGTAGCAAATCCTACTCCAGAAAATCAATTCACCAGAGCCTAGATAATTAAGTAGGGCTGAAGTCTGATCACCAAACAGCAGCTCTGAAGAAAGATTTTAAAAGTACCCCCTGCCTCCAGCTAAACCAAACCAAAAGACAAAATAAATTGGTTGGTGCTTAAAACATAATTGATTCTTCTGTCTTTTCCCCAAATAGTAAATAGACTCTCTGCCCAAACATTGTCAAATCCCCTTTTTAGTGATTTAACCCATCTGAATGTTAGAACTGATTTACTTCCCCACTGATCTATACGGGACACCACGTTTTAATGATTATCACAGAACAAAATACTATTAGACCAGTACACACAGCCATGCCCTGTCTAGCTCTCAGCCCTTTCACAGGCAGTGCTTCACACTGTTGGACTGAACACATGTTCACAGTTACTGTGAAAGCCTTTCACAGATTCACAGATTCACAGATATTAGGGGTTGGAAGGGACCTAGAAGATCATCTAGTCCAACCCCCCTGCC
>JANHGL010002700.1:0-70184 GCA_024611195.1 Ceyx melanurus | reverse complement strand
TTTTTGTTGTTATGTTTTTGTTCTTTGTTTGTTTGTTTTGTTAAGTCTCAGGCTTTCATGCAGGTCTCATGTTATCTCCAGGATTGCCATGTCTCTGACAGGAAATGGACAGCAATTTGATTTCAACTGCACTGTTTACAAACAAAATCAGAGAGAGATAAATATAATCAAGAATCTTCTTAATTTTGATCATTGCTTTCTTCTAAATGTCTCTTAAAGAATAAAGAAAAGGTACTTTGGGGTAATTGCTTCACTGCTTTTCTGAGAAGCAAATTCTGAATGCCTGCAATTACTTACCAGAACAGAGGCCAAATAAAGCTAACTATTTCAACAGTAATAATATATTGATATTTTTAAAAAGCATGTTTGCAATAAACTCATATTTTCTCTCAGACAGCTTGTTTTGTTATATCAAACTTTAGAAATGTATTTATAATGATTGTCTGCTGGAATCAGGATGCAAAGCACTGACAAGCATCATAGGTTTCATCAGGCATCCCAGTCAGCTTGGGCATGAAGATTCCTGAACAACTTTTATGAATTAAAAGGCTTTTGACAATCATTAAGTTAAAATCAAACCTTTTCCAGAAAAATTAGAAGCCTTAATTTCATTTATTCAACCCTCTTTAAGCTCAAAATTAGGTAGTTACAGGACGGTGAAGGTTTAATCACATAGAAAAGGAATGTATTGAACCTTCAACCATCTTAACAGTCACCCTCACCAAGACTTCAGCATCACCCAGTGCTCAGTCCAGGGGTAGCTAGATATAAGTACGATGGACAACTAAATATGCTGATGCAAAGACAACAAGCAAAGGTCAGGAAGAGAAAAATAATACAACTTCTTAGATTCTGTACCTTTCTTATCATTTAGATCACTGTTCTTAATTAATTCTCAAAGATGTAAAGAGATTACTAGGACTGTACAGTCGACAGCTTCAAGGTGATGAAAATTATTTAGTGAAGCTGAATTACACTGCAGTTCAGTTGCCACAGATTAAGAGTAGGCACCTGGGCAGACACTTCTAGACAGTGATTGAACTGGTAGGAATCAGGATCTTAATTCAGCAGTATTTCTGCAAATCTCCTCCATAAAGAGTCATTTAAAACTCAGCACTAATAGAGGCTTATTTTGTAAAATCTACTTTCTTTACAGTGCCTCTGTGTCTAGAATGTGGTTCTACTAGCTCATGCCAACCCTTTTTAACTTAGAAAACTAATTTTATTCCCCGTGCCCCTGAAATAAACACAATTAATTAAGAAATGAAGGGTAACTGAATGCCTTAACTGTGTTCTGTCAGTTCACTGGTACACTGTGGAAGCACTCAGTCACACTCAGCTTGGTTTTAGCTTGGTGACTAACAGGATATGGCTACTCCTTATTATTCAAGTAAGGACAGAAATAGGCTGCACATGGTAGAAGTTACTGAGCATACTAAGCAGGATAAAATATTACCATTTTTTTCTGTGAAGCAGAGAACTCAGACATCAAATGAACCCATGACCCATCTTTGACATTTTTTACCTCATTCACATTCATGAAGTGATTCAATAATTTTTCTCTCTTTTACTGTTTTCAGAAAACAATATGCCACATTTTTTGCCGTAACTTAGTATCTGCATTTTGAAACTGCTGTTCTTCAGTCAATTTTAAATAAGTCCCCAGAATGTCTTCTTAGCTGATAGAGGAAAAGGATAGATAAGTATGTTTATGTGAAGCCTTCTTGAATATTCCCTGAAAAAGGATATAATCCAGCTCCCACTGAAATCCATCATTTCAATAGTCTGTGAATCAAGCTCAGAGAAATGAACTTACTTTGTGCTAGACAGCTTTATAAGTGAGTTCAGAACAAGCAGCTGGAAATAAATGTGTAATCCTCACAAATAGCAGTCTCAAAGGCAAAACTTCCATTAACTTTAATGAGAGTAAATTTCAGTGTATCATAGGAAAGAAGGGGACATATGATAACATTAAGCAGCTGTAAATTTAATACAAATAAAAGGAGATCTTTCCTGACCCAAGCATAATCAACATGTGGAGAAAACTTTCCACAGAAGGTCATCTAGGTGACTAGATTTAACAAATGACTGGATGGCTTTACAACCATTATTGGAATTTGTTGCTATGCAAGCTGAGACAATGATGTGAGTAATCACATTTCAGGCTTCAGGGCTTAAGCTGATTCCTCATGAGGGTTACAGAATAATCCATCTTCTCATTTCAAATTATTCCAAATTTATTTAAGTGTCCTCTGAAAGAGGACAGTTTGTTTATTTCAAAATATGAGGTACTGGTCACTAAGTCACAGAAATTCTGATTAAATGATGAAATTTACAGACCATACTGGACAATATTGGCTGACCAGTGGAAGTTACAATTTGCCTTTGTAAACACGAGGGAGAGGCTGGCATATTTTCCATTTAGCACATCCAATAGATTCACTGAAAAAGAGAAACCTGAAAATATACATACTGTGGCATGTTTTATGTCTTCACTTTGCAACGGAGTGCTAGAAGGTCTTTCACAGAGCTCTTCAAAGAATGGATTTACTTTAATCTGAAAAGAAAGAGGGAAATAGCTATGGAGAGAACTCTGTCCTTTCTGAAATTAACTGACATGCATTTCTTTAATAGTGTTCTGTTTCTGCTGCCTCAGTACCTGATAGTTCAACAGACACCAAGCCTGGAATGCATTTGAGGTTACAAAGACAATAATGAGATTCTTTATCAGATTATTATTTTTTTTAAATGATCCTGCTCTAGACAAAGTAATAAACACTTCATTATGACTGCTTTGATACAGCAAAAAACACATCCTTCCATCATTATGACTGCTAAATCTAATTTCCAAATAGATGAAATTAAATGTTCTGTTGTATTTTTCCCATTTTAGGAGCTCTTGTCTGATAGTGCCTTCATAAGGTTATTAAAAGACAATAATCATCTCTTAGTGAAAATGATTCTCAAATGTGCTGTTAGCTAATGACTCTTAGTAATCTTTAGTTATACCTTTCCTGTAACTTTCGTTTCATTCAGATATGAGATTTCACTACGCAGTGTTGCAACTACGGTGTGTGATCCATGCAGAAAAATGTTCTGTTTATTTTACACAACAGCAGGAAATCCCCATTCAATTTGCTTTCCAAATTTCTGAAAGTGATTTGAAAGACCTGTAAAAAAGAATTCCTCAGAGTTCTCAAAATAAAAGGCCCATTCTTGCTATATTTACATATTAATTGCTGTAGCTATTACAAATAGCAGTTCTAATTGGCTTTTGAAGACTTTTTGAACTTCAGTAATTAAGTCCATAAGGTGCTCTTAAAATTGTTGGCTCTAACATGCTGTCGTCTCCTTGTCTGCCCACACACTGGGTAATTCATGCAGACTCTCTATGCAGTCCATCTCTTCATTTCCAGTTCACTCCTTGGAATGTCTAGGGGGTTCTTACATAGAATAATATGCACAAGCATATGAATAAAAGAAAATCCACACGGGATTTTAATCTGGGAGCAAATTAATCATCTCGTAAATATGGAAAAATTAAAATTAAAAGATGCATTCTCATTCTGAAGCAGCAGTCTCTGATCTCCTTTTCTTCCATAACTAAAAGATTGACATTTTTCCGTTTCTTACCGAGATAGTTTCTATGGTACTGTGAAAAAGTTATGGGAAGATAACCTCTAATTAAACACAAAGCAACCAGGTAAAGAACAAAATTTGGCTATATGTTTCACTATGTGTCTACCAATACCTCTTTCAGTGTCAGATATGGAATATCTTAAATTTGAAGTCACAATCAAACATACAAAGTAGACTACAACAGCCAGAGAAATAAAAAATTAATCAGTGAAGCACCTTGTACAGAAAAGTTTTCCATGCTATGTCAGTTTGTGACATCATAAGAGGAATTGGTTACAGGCAGTTGTCAAAACCTGTAGATTTTTCCAAATGAAGTTTTCAAAGAATTACAACAGAAGTGTAATCTATCATTTTTTTTATTAAAATACTTGCCATTACAAGGCTGTTTGTCTTGGAGCTTGAAATAAAGGGCCATTAATTTTGCCCACGCTAATATTATGATAAAGTAAAAGAATTTATGGCTGTCAGCCATAAAGCCTCTCTTACTTATATATTGTTGCAACCAGCAAAATTTTCTGAGTGAACAGATATAGAAAAAACATGACATAAAAAAATTAATTATTGAACCATGTATGACAATAGAAAAAAGAGTTCTTACCTGAATCTTCCAGAGTTTTCTTGTAGTGCTGGAAGAAAACATAAATATATGCTTTCAGTAAACACAACACACTGTGTTTTAATTTTGTAGGTCAGCTCTTTCAAAAACTTATTTATTCGTTATAATTTTTAATATGCACCCTATAAATTGACTTCTTTTATATTTTCAAAGTTTTTACAGTCAGAGGAATTCCTACAGGCTATATTCAAAGCCAACCAGGAAAGCTCATTTGAGATATGCTATAGACTCATAAAGAAAATAATTATAATATTACATTAGGAATACTAGCTATTATTCAAATTATTTTCATTTTTATGGGATATTAGTATATTGCTATGATTTTCAGAATAAAGATTCTATACATTCACAACTGAGATTAATCACCTTCAGTACCATTATGAAAGTTCATTCATCACCAGCCTGAGAGTAGCAAGTTTAAAATTATTTATACTGATATAAAAAATGTATTAAGCTTCACCATTTAATTAAATTCACCAACATCCTAAATATTTCTTAAAGAGTACAACTGAATATTTACTGGCTAAAATAAAGAAAAATCAGAAGATGCTTGGTAATTCATTTTCCCAGAGAATCTTCTTCTCACTTGGCTTGTAGTTTCTTTTTCCATGGACAGTATTCTATTTGCTCATGTGGAAGTTGTGAAACAGGCAGCACTTCCATATGACAAGACACAGTGATCTGGAGCACTAAGCATCTACAAAGCCCTAAACTCAAAATAATCTGACAATGGGAAACAAACCAGTTGCGTCAAGCTCTTGACTTGGTAATTTTTGCTACACCCACAAAACATAATAAAACAAGCAAACAAACAATACAAAGTTGTGCTATGAATATTTTGAAGGCAAAAAAAAAAATAAATGCACTCTCCATGATCTATTTTCTCAAAATAAAATCTTTCTCCAGTTTCTTTTTGTTGTGTAGATTTAGCGCAGAGGTTGCAACGTCACATTTCTGTCTCTTTGCTCGAGTTAAAAATATACAGTTTTCCTATTAGTTCCTACCGGTTTTCTTTTTTAAGTAGTGTCACCAGTTTTATAGCACACTGAGTGTGCTGAAATCTTCAAACATCTCAAGCACTTTCTGTTCAGTGCTGCAGATGTAGGTCAGTGCAACCCCACAACTGATTCACGACACAATTCCATCTGCCTCGTTACTCAAATTCACAGGGAGGTGGAAAAAAGAGGGGATATAAACCCAGGATTCAAGTGTGTCTTTCCACAGGCAGAAGCTGGCAGCTAGCAACACACATTAAAAGAAAAATGTTGCCCCCAATTGTCCCCAGTGCTTCTGAGCATCTCACACTCCAGCAGCTGTTGTCACAAGAGCAAAGTCAAAGATAAAAGGCCAAAAATTGGCACCTGCTGCTGAAAAGACCTTCCTGGTTTTGCCTGTCAAGACCAGCAGATTAAATACCTCTTGTTTTAATGAACAACTGATTCACAGCTGTCATTTGTCTGAGATCCTTACCCAAGGTAGTAGCTTTTTAAAATATCCATTTGCTCTTATTTTCTAGGTCATCATTCATTTTACATGAATAAGGCAAAACTTGAAATGCTTATCTCATTATTCAGCCTGTCTCCCCAATTTAATCAAGGTGGGATTTATACTTGACATAAAACTACACAAATTTTTAACTGCTAAAGTTTTATACCAACAAAAAATGTGAAGTGACATGTTTATATCTGATCCAGACAAAATGGCTTTTATTCTTAGCAAAACAAAATCCAAAAAGCAACTTTCAATATCAGGTAGAGGCAAAACATTTCAATTTTACTCCCACATATTTAATGGAAAAATAAAAAATCTTAGCAAGCAAGTGCCAAAAGCAACTTTCTTAAATTTTAATGCAAACATCAAGCAGAAAATTTCAAGTGGTTCCAGCCCCTTTCAGGTATCTTGACTATCTAGAAATTTTACATCCTAAGTGCAACGATTCTTTTTCCTAGCTGCAGTTGAGAACAGGTTAGAAAATAACTAACTGCCCAACTCACAAACCTGGTTTTCTCAGTAAGGAATATTTTAAGAGTTGATATACACCACATACCATCAGGAAGGCCAGAGAGCAGGTGATAACAATCCATCCCTGGTTCCTCTAGGACTCTGGATAAGATCTGTTGAGTGCTTTCATCCGATTCAGTACTCCCTAGGAGAAAAGCAATATAAATTCATGTTCCACACAGAGTGTTCCCCAATTGTACAAGTGCTTAACAAGGGGATAGAACATGGTCTCTTCATTGTCTTCATGAGATCTTTCCATGTAACTTCGTGGAGGACCAATACTTGCTCTCCCATGCATTGGCCTGTTCTGATTCTTATGAGTGAGTTGCTGTTTTGTCCTCTGTTCCTTTGGATACATAAGGTATGCCAAATAAAATACATATCCCTTTACCTTATATATATATTCCTATATATATCCTATGTATATTCCTTCAATTTGCAAAGAAGTGCTGTCTAGAGGATGTTCAATTTATAGAAAGGAACAGATAATTTTCTATTAGTCCACTACTATCTAACTTCTCATAAAAGCACGAGGATGAGATTGTCAAAAGTCATTTATTGGTAAAAAACAAGTTGGACTGTCTCTGTAACTAAGCTGCACACAGAAGCTGTTTTGCACAGTGCCCTGCTGTAGTGTGTGATTGGTCTCTCCATGCTGTTTTCTACCCTGTCTAGCTGCACATGCAAGCCCTTGAAAATGGTCAGCATGGTGTGGAAATAGACAGTAAAGTCTCCAGTGAAAATGTGTGCTGTGCTACACCAGGCAATGCTTGCAGAAGGGGAAGACTAAACTCTGCTCTTAGGCTTCACTTCTATTTTACTCCCCAGATACCTTTCCATTTCAGTAATAAATTGTGTATTCACCATATCCTTTAATCTTCTTAACCTAAGTCCAGTCAAAATAAACAGATTTTTAATTAAGCAAGCTGCAAGCAACCCAATCATCTCTAGCTGGAGAAAGAAAAGCAAATGACGGTTGTGTGAGTATAATAATGTGCTGTGATCAAGGCTGAATCATGGCTGAAACCTAAAGCTGATTGTCCCACTGTGGGTTGAATGAAATGTGAAAAAATAATTTAATGCATGCAAAACCTTTACACGGATTCCTAAGTGAATTACAAAAACTAAGGTAGTTGCCTTAAAAATAAATTATATTTCAGTGCTTCCACATGAGCACTAATCTGTATCCCTGGACGTTTTATCCTACTAAAACTAAAAACTAAAGCAAAATACAGAATCCCGACCAGTTTACAGTTTTATTGGGGCCTGAAAAAAGGCTGTTTTTGTTTCAGTATGCATTACTTTTATTTTTGTAAATATACATACATTTTGGCTCATTTTTCATTATTAGTTTAATTCCAGGAGTGGGGCAACATACCTGGGCCATATAACACTAGCTGTGGTACATAAAATGAGAAACAAAGCTTCTTCCCAAAGGCCTCATTCATTAGAATGAATAGCAAAGAAAGCAGTGGGAAGGCTGTTGGAATACAGAGGCACACGTCTCTGCTTTTTCTTTTCTCCTGTTTTTTCTTGTTTTTCCTGCTTTGCCTCAGTTGTATTTAAGTGTGACCACACTGTGATCATGTTGCCACGTGTTTGTGTGTATCTAGAGTGCACCACGATCCCACACCTGAGGGCTGTGTGCTGCAGAAGGAATAAATACAGCCCTGGCACTCTAGAATATAAAATTCAGCAAGTGAGGTTTTATCAAATTAAAGATTAGACCTCATTTGTCATTGAGATGCTCCTGAGACTGTCCCACCCAGGGCTTGCAAGCTGAACAGCAGATGGAAGAGGTACTGGCAGAATTAGTGCTGCCTAATGGTTTAACTTCACTTTTATCTGAAGGAATGTTAATTGGAGCCACACAAACACTCTTACATGCAGCATCCTGTCTTTTCCCCTTTTAATTTCTATCATTTGTTGAGCTTTTTTATAACTTCTCCTGATGGTTTCTATTTCACAAATGGAAAGTAGTGCAGTGCAAAACCTCCTCAACTGATAGAAGCTAGACCTAGTAAACTCCATCCACAGCGACTCCCAGTCTCAGAACAAAGCTGCAACAACCTTCTGAGAAATCTGAACAAAACTCTCCCCGTAAAGACATCTTCAGTCAGGATCTCTGCACAGCAGAAAACTATGTTTTTTGAAAACAGCATAATTATCTAAAATGACCTTTCCCTTTAAATAATATTCTGCTAATTTTCTGTCTGGAAAGCAAACACTGAAATTCTAAAATCCAGTTGGAATTAAAACAAAACATAACTCTTGGGTTTATAAAATATATATGGAAGTCAAGATTCTCAAAAAAGACAATGAAAAAAACAAATGTAGTATTTTATCAGTTGAAGATGTGTTTGGGCCAACACAGTTTTTTCAGCATCACCAGACTCCTTGAGGAGGGAAGGGAACATAAATCCAAGGGCATCCCAAATGGACCCCAGATGATCCATTCAGTAACCAAATCCGTTCTCTTTCCTGCTGCTCTGCCTTGCCCATGAAAGCTTGCTGGCTCCAGGATCAAATCAAGACCCTTATGCCTTTATCTTTTTTAGGAGCACATTTCATCAAGTAGATATCCTAAGGATCTGTCTGTGGAAATGCAGGAAATCAACACTTCCTGGCGGGGTACACTCAAAGCTTTAGAAGTTTTTCTTATTGAGGACAGAGTAGCTTTCCAAAGGGCAGCTCAGGCACCTAGGATAGGCTTCTTCAGTCTACAGAAAATCTAGTCTTACTGAAACCTTTAGCTTGTCTCCAGTATGTTTGCACCACATTTGAAGCACCTGAATAACAAATTGGCAATTAAATGTCTCACACTATACAAGAGATACAGAGGTAAAATAAGGACACCACAACCAACATAAGGATACTACAATAGTCTTTTGTTCAGAAATAATTTTACCCCTTCTCTTCTTACCTTTCATGTCAAGTGTTTCTGTGGAACATGTGGAAATGAAGAGCTTGACACTAAGCTCTAAGGAAAACCAAGGGGATGTAACCCACCCTGCATTTAAGTATAATATTTGAGGCTTTTTGTGGTTTCCAAGGTCAGATCCAGGAAAAGGAAGCTGCTGTCCTCTGGTACATCTTATTTCTGTAAAATGTGGAGTGCTGACTTTGTAGGAACTGCATCTGCTGAACATCTTTCAGGAACTGAGTCCTCCAGTTCACTGACAGCAGAAGAAAGGAATGGTTTTAAGCCAAACAGTTTAAAACTGAACTGTGGAGCTCTTTATCAGCAGTCTGGGGCTCTAGTTTAGCAGGGAAGGTCACAGGACAAAGCTGCATCACTTTGGACCTGGAGCCTCTTAAATCTGCTGGCTTTCTGGAGCACTAAAGACGTAAATAAAAGCACTGCAAGAGAAGAGGAATTACTTTGTAATTAGATGGCAAAATGTATTTAAGAATATAGAAACCAGTCATCCTGTCTTTTAGTGTCTCCTCTGGAGCGTGTTTAACAAAGCTGCTTTGTAAGGAATTCCTTAAGGGAAAGTCTTTGCAGCACATGTTCCTGTGAGAAGAAGAGAGACTGTGGAAATATTCAAATACTTCTGAAATTATTTAGGGTCTGTATATCCTCTCTTTAAAGGCACAAGGCTCAAATTGCTATGTTCTTCCTTATTTCCATGTTAAAATTATGTTTTCTGGACAGACATTCTAACCTTGAGTACTATTGAGCATGTGTCAGAAGATCTAAGGGCTGTTTTATTATTTCTAAGGAAAGGACAATATGAGGTTTTGCTAAAATGTAGGAAATCAAATAAATTAAATTAAAATGAAAACAAAGAGCTTCTAGTTAATGGAAGCAGATTATAAATCTCATATAAAAACATAATTTCTGTTTATTTTTCCTGTGGTGTGACATGACACCAATAACAAATGACTTAGTATCTAACACGTTTAACTTGCCTTAAAAAGACTACAATCAAAAGACAAAGAAAACAGTATTTCGTGGGTTATAATTTCTGGACTAGAAAAGATACTGCTTCAAAAGACCTCACAACATTAAATTTTCTTAAATTAGCTGCAATGTCTGTATAAAAGATGAGAACTTTTACATGTAAGTCTAACCTCAGAGAGGGCTTTTAATATGCTGTAAAGCCACAGAACTTCAGGAAAATGGCCTGAAATTTTGGCTTACTGCACTGGAAATTTCTAGCATGGTTATGTTTTTTCCATTTATTCCGTATAGTAATACAAGGTAAACATCACAGAATGGCCTGCAATTAACACCTGCTGTGATCTCTCAGATTTCACAAACTAAACAGGCCTGAGCCAAGACAGTCCTTGGAAAGATGTAGGTGCTTTGTTATATGTGGCTGATGAGTAAGTAGTTCCATTTGGATGCTATTTGTCTTTGCTCTCCGTGTGTTTGCACAGGGGAATTCTGGTGTTATCTTCTACAGATGCATTTAACAAAGATGTCAAAGCTTCCTGCCTTAACAAAAACAACAACAAAACACACACACAAACAAACAAAAAATACCACTACTATTACTTACATTTTTGATTATATTAAGCGGTGAATGATGACCTAGAACTACAATGAAAGGGTCTGATAAACAATATTGTTTGGGAAATTGTGTAGCCTAGGAACAGCTATTAGAGATTGCAATAGCTTCTTTATGTTATTATTTAAATTTGATGATGTGAAGCTGGGAAGATGAATTTCTAACAGAAATCATTCTGCTATCACAAACACACTCTCCCACTAGGAAATCTTGGTGGAAACTGCCAGCTATAAGATTGCTTTCATGAATCTGGGTTATTTGAGCTCAGTTGTGTTTCTTGATATCTCACCAGTTGAACTTGCAGTTCCTTGGAAGCTGTTTTTCTTCTCCAAGAAACTCAATTAGAGACCAATCCAAAGATGTGTGGGCCTAATTGCAGAAATTCTTTGCACCTGCTGTCTTCTATTGCACTGTGTTGGACAAAGAACATTAACTTGAAGAAAATTTACTAGGAGGGATGATTGCTGCTAAGTAAACTACCTGTGTGGCATGGACTCACAATTCTTGCCCACACAGTGAAACTACCTGAATTGCAGTAATCAAAGGGAAAGAGATTTTTCCTCCATAGTTTGTTATTATGTCCAGGGACTGATAGTTTTTCAGCCACCTGTGTTTCCAAGTACTATAGGCAATTTTCTGTGATTTAAAGTGGGATGCAACTGGGAAAATGGAAAGGTTTTGAAGTAAATTTTACCATGAGAAAATGCTGTCACTGAAATTTGTTACAGTAACATAAAATACACTGTGCTTTTTATAGATTAATTTTAGAGATTTTCAATATAGATGATTTAAGAGATGAATTTTACAGCTATTCAAAGAAACAAAACCTTTTTAAGCAAAACTACTGTAATTGAGATAATAAAAGAATATGGTAAATGTTAAATCTGATTTGCAAAATTAAGAGGTGTTTGTGTTCTGCAATGAAATGCTTCCATCATTTAAAATAAACAGCTTCATAACATAGTTTCTAGGATCAACTTCCAAATCCAAGAACCAAACTGTATCACTGCTTAGCAACTGGGTTATCACTATAAACCCATCTTGAGGTGAAGGTTATAATGTGCATTAACTGAGAATCTAAAGACTAATCTTGTGAGCATGTATCCTTTGCCATTATTGAGTGCATGGCTAAGTATGCATATACAGATAAAACTAATCTCTTCTCATACAGCTGCATTAGCATAGCACTGTACTTTATCTTTTATTTCAGGGCTTAGATATAGGAATTTTGATTAATTCTTGGTTTTGTGATAACACAGCTATAGAGTTTTTATCCAAGCCTGGTTTATGTCCAGACAGCTTAGCGATCTAACCATGGTTGTACTGAAAGATATTTACATATATTAATTATATTACTTATGTAGGATTTTTTTTTATGTATTACATAGACATTATATATTATGACACTTAAAATCTTCTCCCAGGTTTCACTTGATCATGTCTTGTTTCTAAATGTAGCACAAAAACAGTAGTAATCATGCTGAAGACCAAAGACTGGTTGATTTTGGGGTGAAGTGATTGACCAAATGAATCTTAAGTCTGATTAGCAATTATAGTCTGCAGAGAAAAACTCTAATTGTCCACTTGATTAAGAGCTGCTGTCAAGCAGGTTCAAGTTCAAAATTAAATTTTATGTTAAAAAAGTAGACACTGAAAAGGACTCTGGAGTTGATTGTAGTAGCTCTGAAGTACTCTTTAAATAAGAGCAAAAGAGTCTATTCTTTTGATAAGAATTTTACAAGTGTATCATGCTTTTTGTTAGACTTCTGCCCCACTGTCCAAGTTAAATCCTTTGCATACACTTTCAACTTCACTTTCTTTGCAAAGAACCTACATTGTGAAATCCTCAGACTAAGATGTGATGAAATTCAATGGAGGAAGAAATTAAGAGATGGATGAGGAACAGAAAATGTATGGACCTCACCAGGTTAATTAGTAGGTGATGAGTAACTAATCACTTAAGCTATGCAATAGGATCAGAGTAAAAATTACTTCGGCTAAACTGGAATTTAAGCTAAGCATACTAGTCACTAGGCTACACATTACATGACTCCAAACATGATCACAGTGTGATATATCAAACATTTCTAAAAGTACCTCTCATTCTTGTTTTAGATATGCATTAATAGGGAGGTTTTTGTGTCACTTGCAGAGAAAATTGCTTAAAAAAATATCTTCTATGGACATGCTCTGGTAATCAAACTGAAAATCATTCAATAAGTGATGACCCTGTTCATTACTCCCTTTCAGCTTTTGGATAGAGACATCACTGTGCAGATGCTTTAAATGATCTTTTGCACTTTCCTCCATCACTTCACTGCTAAGTGAGAGATTAGGTCTGATCATCTATAGTATTGGCTTAACCCGAATTGATTCTGTATTGATGCAGACAAGTAGTGCTTACACAACTAATTACAACATCTAACTTGTAAGACGGTAACTTCAGTTTATGGTTAGTTAAGAAATCTAAAGCTACTGGATTCTTTAGTTGGCACATGTGTAAAATGTTATATGTCTTTGTCAAGTTTGGTCAGAAAAAATAAACATCTAACTCCTACATTTTTACTATCATTTATCCAAGAGAGGATTTATTTGACAACAGTTATTATATTTATTCTGTCTCTTAAAGGTTAAAGTATGACAAGAAAAAAACCACATGAAAATACCTTACCTTTGTAACTTCTGAAATAGATTCAGGCATTGCCTTGATGCCTTATTACTTCGGTCATGAGGGGTAGAAGACAGTTTCTTTTATCAAGTGCTGGTGGGTTTCCAACTTTAAACAGTTTATCCTCATTGGAGTAATTTAGTAGTTCTTGTTCTACAGAGCTGATTAAACACTGTGGCAATAAGGAAATTCTTATAGACTTGAGAAATATACATAACAAAAAAAAAAATTAGAAAAAGGCAATCCTACACCACCTTTCATAAACAAAATAATGTGATATTTGTCTCTAGCAAAGCCTATCTCTTCTGTGGATTTGATAAATACCTTGGCAAAACTTTCCGGATGGTTAATTGAAGTTTGGCACCTGGGGTGGAATGAAGTTTTAGAAAATTCAGGTAAACCATCTGACTTTAACTGAATTAGCATTTATCTGTGGAATTGTGCTCCAGTTTCAGCACATTTATTAGTCAAGTGCCAGTTTTGTCAAAATGATCACTGCTGTTGGCAACGCTGATTCAAAATGTGCTTGAGAGGTATCCAAATATTTAGAACCACAGATGGTACTTTGGTAGTTTCATCCTAGTTACAGAATAAAATTTGGCAGTACGCAATATGGATGAGATATTAAAATTTGCAAAGTTTGCTGCATGTTCATCAGCTAATTTTTATCAGAAGTGTTTTAAATATTTTGTTAAATGAGCCAAGTTCAGTCTCTCATTTGTGCTCAAACCTCCCATAGAGCTGATGGAATTTCTGTGCAAACATCTGATAACAGAAACTTGGCTTAAAGAATTTTTTGTAGCATCTACAAGAGAGTGAATGACCATCCAGGGTGTTTGTGGGAGTCCTGGCCATTTGTTCTGCCTAGATGATGAATTCATTGACTAATCCCTGGTTAACTTCAATCTCTACAGTGCCACAAAAAAAAAAAAAAAAAAAAAAAGAATTGAAGAATAAGATAGTCAGAGTTATGTGTTATGAGAGAGAATGGCACAACAAAGGATAATAATGCTAAAAACTCAATTATTGTCTAGAAAGGTAAGAATTGTCTTGAAAGGAAGGATTAAACACCAGCTTAACTGATATGAACAGTAATACTGTGAAATATACAACATAAACAAAAGATTGCATTTTCTTTCTTTTCAGAAAAAAAAGACTCAAAACCTAGCCATTTAATTTCCAAAATGCAGTAGAACAATAAGTATATTAAGATAAATATAATATCCGAGATTTATAAACCTGAACCTTTAAGACTACCAAAAGTCTGCTAGGAAAAAGGAATTACATAGTAAGGAAATACATAGTACAGTTATAAAGGATTCAATAGTGTTTGTTTATTTTTAGAGTATTTAAATCCACTGAAAGAAAACAGTCATTAGCCTCCTAAATTCCATCATTACAGTTGCTGAAAATGTCAACCTCTTGCTACTGTGTTTGCATACCTTGGGTAAGATGTCATTTCACCAAAGATCTGAGTGTGCAAACAGGGCCCCGAGATATTGTGTCAGAAGGATTGTGTGTGCCAGTCACTATCCCTAAAGGGCATCCTGGGCGCAGCCACTCTGCTTTAGCAAGTCAGAGAGTTTATTTGCACTTAGCTTCTCACAGAGGGAGATCCAACGTATTATTATTATCATCGTTACTTTAATTAGCACAGACACAGCCAATGCCAGTGGTAAACTAAAGTGCTGTAGGCACGTACTAATAAGTTAAGCAGTGTCAGGGAATGTTCCAGGCTCTGGAACTCCATCATCATTACTGCTGAATTGTTAATTCATCTCCCAGACCAGCTTCAGCCTGCACCAAGCTTTGATGTAAACAGTTCCAAGGCACAGCTCAACTGTTACTATGGGTCAGGGAGTAATTATTCCCAGCAGGCAGTTTAATGTTTCACAGGGAAGAGACCTTTGTGATATGGATGTTTGCCTGTCTGTCATGACTGACAGCGATGCCACTGTACAGTTTCAGACATATGTAATTTACTAATTGAGATAGAGTTAAATTTTCCCTCTACTTGGGAAGTTTCTGAGGGCGGTGAAATTCATGCAGTTGCTTTATAGCACAGTTTTACTTCTGAGTTTGAAAGAGAAAACGTCTTAGCAGCATCATATATTGATCAATATAGCTAATATTGAAAAAAATTAGCTATTATGAGAGAGAGAAGTTGTGCAAAATAGAAACCATCTGCAAAAATATGCTGTTAACTTCAGATAATGCAGTTAGTTAGAAGAGACTGATCTGAAAAGTAAAATCAGTGAACAGAATTTGTTCTGTTCTCACTCAAACCAGGACAACAAAGAAAGAAAATTGCAAGTATTTGATAGCTAAACATGTGAAATTAACTTAGCCTCATATTACTAAAAAAGATACATCATTAATTCAAGTTTAGCACCGACATTTAGGCTGCATAAAGATGAGATTCAGATGTTTATTTCACCCCTCACTATCCATTCCTTTGCCCTGGTGAAGCTCTGGTTCATGTCTTGGGCAGGTTAATAGGTCTTCAGACTTCATTTAGCACTAAGATTTCAGACCATCATAAGTTTAAGACATAGCTTCATGCTGACAGTTTAATGGTCAAATAAGCACAGAGTTAGCTTACTTTTAACATCTAAACCTGCTGACCTTTCTTCCACGGCCACAAAAATGTATTTCAGCATGGATTTTCTGATGTGTCTTTGACTGTGCACATGTGGCAATGTCGAAAACATCTGCCTGTGTTTACATTAGAACCCTTTCAAAATATTTTCCTTATCTTTTTATTTTTCATAGCCTTTGTAAGACAGGGAAGGTAAGCAAAGGGATTCTTCTTTTCTTACCTTTTATTTGGTTAAGTCACCCTTCAGAGTCATATTACAGATCATCCGACAGGAGGGGAATCTCAAGGAAGTTAAACATCCAACATTCTCTCCAGCTGCTGCCAAGAGAGGGGCTTGGGGGATGACTTATTTTAATGAATGTGTCAGACCTGAAAGTGTTCACCGTCAAATGACTAAATCATTGTAGTCATGAGAGAGAAATGTCATCCTTTCCCATTACATAGAGATCCTTTACCTTCTAGCCTTATAAACACTGTAATTGTCTCTCCTCCAGAAGAAAATGCCATTTTCCTGACTCCATTTTAACATATGAAGGTAAAAAAAATAATATTTGCAATGTGGATAAAACCCTGATAATATTAAACAAATTAGATTTTTGGTAGTGGAAAAGAGAGCAGTTCAACTTTCAGATGAAAAAATATATATAAGTATCTTCATTTTCAGATGCTTGAAATGCTACAAAACATTTTCCTGTTTTGTATTTATAGACATGCCTGTGAATATCACATTAAAGGTTTTTAATCCACACTGCTAAAAGGGAATGATTCTGCTGTCTGTCAGGACATCAGAAGCAAGTGTAAAAAAAAAAAAAAAAAAAAAAAAAAGAAGTGTCATTGATCAATATTTTACATTTTGTGCCAATTAGAAAAGACCCTACAAGAAATAATGTGAAAGTACACATTAAAAAAAGCTTTGAACAAGGTTCAAAGGGAGAAAGGGATAAAGTCAGGCACATTAGTGATAAGCTAGGAGATGCCATGACAATGTTTAATGTGTTATTGAAGAGTAATTTTTCAAAAAGTCTGTATCCTAGAGTTGCTAGAAATACCTAATTAATCTCCATATTGTCTCCAACAGGAATGTCTGAAAGTGAAATGAAGTGCATTGGCTATTCATACATTAACAAGCTCTGAAAGACACCCATAAATAAGGAAAATAAATAAACACACTTTACACATTGTTGTTTTACATTCTAAAATTGACTTCAGACTCTTCCTTTGAGATCCTGTTACATCACTTTTTAAAATTCACCTATCCTTCAAAGAAACAAGCAACCATGTATAGAAACAATTTCTTCAGAGTAAAGAGAGGAAGGGAAGAGAAGGGAAGGGAAAAGGGAAGGCAAGTCTATACTTCAGGCTCCCATCAGGACAGTGCCTGGTAGACATGTGAAAAATTAGTTCCACAGATTAATTTATGTTCCATAAATTAAGAAAAAACATGAAACTAAAAACAAAACAAACACAAAAAAACTAATAAACAAACAACAAGAACACAAAAATTTGCAGGCAGAAGAGTGACTGCAGCATTTATCTCACAAAACAAGACAAAACTGGGAGATTTGGCATTTGTATGGATTAAAAATAAAAGTGGATTATAAACCATCCAGATTATTAATTAAAAACATGAAGCGCCATCTGTTTGCTATCCTCTATAATCAGCAGAGAAAAGACATGTGCTTTGTGTTAGGTGTGGAAGCAGTTTCTACAAGCATTTTGTGTTTCATGCTGAGTCTGGGCCACCCCGAAGTCCATGGCTCCAGAATATCAGCAATACCAGTCACTAGTGGGAGGATGAGAGGAAGTGGGTTTCAATTGTGCCAGGGGAGCTTTACACTGGATATTAGGAAAAATGTATTTACTGAGAGAGTGGTGAGGCCTTGGAACAGCCTACCAGGGAGGGCGTGGAGTCACCATCACTGGAGGGGTTCAAAAACCACCCAGCTGTGGCACCTCAGGACATGGCTTAGTGGTCCTGGTCAAAAACCATCCAGCTGTGGCACCTCAGGACATGGTTTAGTGGTCCTGGTAATGTTTAGTAGACAGTTGGACTTGATGACCTTGAGGGTCATTTCCAACTTTAATGATTCTATGATAATCTTGAAGGTCTTTTACAACTTTTATAATTCTGTGAGATAGAAAGAGTCTTATGTTCCTTATTCACAGATTCTGAGTTCATACACACTGAAGTAAAAGAAATTACCCATTCACTTCTCTTCAGAAGCAATTGGGCATGAAAGAGTGGATAATAGAAGCCTTGGATCCAACTCACAGCTACAGTGCCAATAGAAGGAGATGGAGTGATGCTCGTGTATTTATTGTATAATAAAGCAATAAATGGCTACCTGTTTGGAGGCAACAGATGGAGGATGTTAAAAGGAGAGTGTATTCAAATTCTGTTACATCTTTGGAAGGTGCCTAAAATGCTACTTAAGGGTCTCTATGCCACTGTCTCTCTCAGGGCATTGTTATGCACACACTAACCCAGCCTTGCAGATAGACTTATAGAAAGTGAGACACTATTTCACTCTTACTTGTAATGAACCAATTTACCACACAAATAAAGCTCATTATTATATGTTGTATATATACAACAAAATGATATATTCTTTGGCAGCTTACAGAAAACCTTCCAAATATACAACATCCTACTGTTACTTTTCTCAAATCACTCTACTATTCTTGACTTTTCTCCAAAATTCAACAGCTATGGGAATTATTTCCAAGCTTGTAGTATAAAATGTAGAAATGACTATAGAACAGCTCTCAGTTTGTCACATCTGGTACTATTCATTTGACACCTAATCTTGAAGCCTGTCTCGCAAAGCTATTTTATAATTCTCTCTGTATTGGAAAATAATGACTGCTTTAATTTTTTTTATTATTAATTATTCATTTAACTTGATATTGGTTTAGAAGTAATTTTGAGTTACTGAATAGATATTTTGGTTTTCAGCTTTATGATGGGAAAAATAATACTTTGACGTTTGATTCTGAATATAGGAAAATAATATAGGATTACCTGCTGCTGTAATTTTCATTGAGGTATTGATACTACTGTATAACTGTAGAACATTACATATATTTACTATCGGATTTTTTCATATTGCTGGAAGGCAGAATGAAGAGCCATAAGATACTTAAGTCTTAAATAAAATATTTTACCATTTGGATTTGGATATGGACAAAAATCCCTCTAAATTTTCTATAATTACTGCAAAGTGTTCTGTCTTAGGGGAAAATTTAACCACTCCAGATATAGCCTAACAAATAAATGCTGTCAGTACTAATGTCAAGATTCAGGGTTGGCTGTCCATTAGATGAATGACAGGTTGCTCTCTATTAAACCCCCTTCCTTCCCAAAGGAAAAGAGAAAGTGAGTAAGTGAGAGAGATGTGGATTAGAAGATAAAACTAAAACAGCTTTAATGAGAATAATAAAATGGAATGTATACAGAAATATGCAAAATGAATATAAAATTCAAACCTCTTGATGGTAATTACTTCACTGTCAGCACCGATGCTGTGGAGCAGGCACTGGGCAAGTCCCAGACTGGACTCTTGGCAGACAGGAACAGGATTCAGGATCTGGATTCTGGAACTGGATTCAGGTACACAAAAATTAGGATCAAAGGCAGAATGGATGCTTGGATGCCAGCCATTGAAGAAGAGAGATTTACCCTCTTGATCCCTCAGCTTTATACCAAATGTGACATATATGTAATGCAAGACCTCATTGCTCATTTTGGGGCCACCTGTCCTGTCCACACCTCCCTACAGGCGTGGTCTTTTCCTTTCTGCATCCCCACATGTGGTACAGGAGATCTGGCAGTGACCTTGGTCTGCACTGTCCTTGGTACTATAAACATCAGGTGTTATTACTGCTAGAAGCAGAAACTGTCTGTGAAAAAAGCAGTTAATGTCAGAAAATGCAGACTAGGAAGAGAACTAACTTAAAAGAAAAAACACTGAAGAGAATCAGCTCCATTCTAACTCAAACCAGGACAACAAATAACATCTAATTGTTACTTCATGGGAAAAAAAACCCAAAAGAATACTCATAGATATATAGACAAATATTGCAAATATGCATTGAATTAAGTTTCAGATGCATATAACCATGGTTTTTCCGTTGTAACTTTGATATATTAACAAAACAATTGAATAACAGATGCAATTTAATATTTTTTAACAAAAATCACAATGAAGAAATGTGAAGGCATTGCCAAGTCACTTTTATCAGATATTGATTGATTATTACTAGAGAAACTTCAGAAGATACAGTTGCATTTGAATTCTCAAACTCTTTTATTTTGTAAGCAGACACCCTCAGAAAATTTTAGAGGCAGGCACTCAGGATTCTCTATTGCCCCCCAAAAAAACAAAGGAAAATTAAGGTTAGCAATTATTTTTCTCTTTTTATCTACATAAAGTGCCTAAGTGTGATAGAGGAAATGGAAGAATATGAAAGAAAAAAAATCAATCCTACATTTTCCATTTCCTTAGATGAATTCAGGAACTGATGTGTGTGGTTCACCATTTGGCTGTTTATTCAAAATTGCAGTTGCATTGAAGCAGAGCAGAGCAGTTCACTCTGTAAACAGCCTTTCACTAGAGGCAGGAATCATTTCAGGGGTAACATTGATCTGGTGAGTCTGCTTTAAATATTCACATTCAGAATTCTGCTCTTGCAAATGTATTCCACTCTTTAGAAATCCTATATTTCACAATTTTCAGTATTCCTTCTTAACTTTTTTCCACTTAGGTCTGTTTAAGAGACTCAGGCATTCCTATAAGAGAGATGTTTCACTTCTTCATTGTCCAAGACAAAGCCTAGCTTTCAAATTCAGAGGTTATTTATTCCCAGATACACTCCCTCTATTCCCCTTCCAATTATGCCTTTATCCCCAGTTTGCAGCCTTCAGTCCCTGCAAAGTGTCCTAACACCACAACATGTGCTCTGCAGCTAACCCACAGCTCCTTTTTCCTTTTTCAGAGCTCAATGGTAAGCACAAGAAACATTCCGAAATAAATATTTTAGGGAAAGTTCACTTGTCTAGGAAGCCATAAAATCTCTTAGCTAGCTTTCCATATACAAAGGTATTATAAGCTAAGTCTTTAGCTCTCCTTGGTGAGTGCACTTAGAAGTCTGTTTGACTCTTTCTGTAGGTAAGCCATGCTGAGTAGGAAATTACACTTTACCAACAGATACTTAATTCATCTGGAATCCTCATTGATAATCTTCAGAACAGGAGCCTCTCATTTGAAAAACACAGCTAAGTGCAATAATTCATTGACTGTTTTAAATAAAAATGAGCCACAAATACAAAAACTAGGACTGTAAGAATGTTTTATATTCTTAGATTATTCTGATTTTTTTTTTTTAAATTACACCCTAGTGTTTTTATTTAACTCCACACTGTTTCGTGTCTTTTTCTTTTTTTTTTTTTTTTAATAAAGAAGTAGTTCCCAGGAAGGCATTCTGAAATTAGGTGCTTGTTTTGGCGGGAGAAAGAGACAGGAAAGGAAGGCAGTAAAGTTGCTACTGATATTTGTATGAACTAGGTCATCTGCAATATCTAGCTGTTATTTTCATGTACATAGCAACATTAAAGTAAATCCAAAGTCTGTCCATATGCTTTATGATTATATACCATATAACATGGGAAATTTGAATTGAGCACATTAAACACATGACATATCCAACGAAAGCTTAAAATAAAATGCTGGTAATTATCTATATAACTTTTTTTATTATTATTATTCCTCACTACAAAGGAAGCCCTACGTCACCCAACCATCTCATTCCTTTTGAGCCAATTTCATTGTAGGAAATTGCCTCCATGTTTGCAATACACCTGAAAGAGGGGGCCATTTAATGATCTGGCAGAAAAATAAATGAAATTTTCTGCAGTTCATAAGATAATACTTTTATGATTTTATTGAAGTTACCTCATAGGTATAATGATAAACAGAAGTCCTTGCTATTTTTCTACTGGGAATAAGTAAAAAAAAAAAAAAAAGGTATAATTTCCCTTATGGCTTTGCAGTTTCATATGTTGTTGGGTTTTTTTCTAGGAATATTTTTATCAGTCTAAGAGATTGACTGGATATCTTTTACTCACAGACAGCTAAGATATCCTCTTACTGTACAATTCTTCATAGTTCTGTACAGAACAGCTACAGTGATTGAAAGCATGGTGATGCTGTTTGATGGTAGTGTTATTCATCATCCACTGCCTGTCAGGACTAGATCTTGCTTTTTTTACTCCTCCTTGCAAAGAAACAAGGGATTAAAGCACAGTACAGATATTTATATTGCAATATTTGTAATAGCAATTATTGTATCCAAAGAGAGGAAGGAAGTGGCAGAAGTAGATATTTTTGTTGGCTCATATAGAGTTCATATATAAAAATTTACTCCTTTACCTTTTTAATCAAGATTTGTTCACATGCATATTAATAATTCCTTTTTGAAAATGTTTTTTATGCATTGTATTTATTCATTAATAGAATGCTTATTTCTAGTATTTGTTAACTGGTCAAGCACCCTCTTAAATCTAAGATCCACTGCAATCTTATGTTGGAGAGAGGTGTCTTATGGGGAACACAGAGCTGCAGATACACAGTGAGATATGTATATAGCAATATGGAACAGAGAACTGCAGTGTAATGCTGTATGAACTCAAAATGAAATGTCACCACCTCACAACCAAAGCAGCATTTACAGTACACTGTTCTTTGACAAGTTCCAATTTTTCAACTCAATTAGGTACCAAAACCAAGCGCTGAAATAGCTGAATTTCCCCATGGAACTGTAATTTCAGTTTTTGCTCAGCTCTACTTAATGTTACCTCAGCAACCTTCCTTTTTGCCTGTTATGCAGGTTTGTCTGCATTTCCAGGGGGAAAGCATCCCTCATTTATGAGGTGGGAAAACAACCTCTGCAGAGCCATTCCTGCCCCTTTCCGCCGCGGTGCGGAGAGTCGGCTGAGCCTGGGCGGCGTTTCTCTGTCCAACACCGCAACTGCACTAACACAGTGGCACCTGGACATATAATTGCATGAAGTGTAGAGCTGTTGGGTTACAGTCTGTTCTACCCAGAGGTGATGGCAGAAGGTGGATTGTGGCTGAGTTACAAACTGTGCCTGGGGCACTGCAAAAACCAGAATATACTGTTTGGACTTTCTGTGCCAATGGCACGGGATTTGTACAAAGCCAGCTTAGTTATTGGCTACAGCCACCGCAAAGACTATTGTCTAGCAGTCTATCAACTGAATAATTGTTTGGGTAGAATAACAATGTCATTAAGTTCAATAAAAATATGGTTGTGCCCTAGGACTGAAAAGGAAAAGGTCTGTTTGAAATATGATCTCTCTACAGAAGAAATCAAACACAAAATGCCTGCTGTTCCAGCAAACGCCTTCTCTACTGGATTTTCAACGTGATATCTTTTCAAACTTCTAAATTTTCACTTTTTAGAAAGCCTACACACATCATTTATTATTATTATTTCCAAAAATTATTTTCAAGAGCAGTGAGATTATTCTAAGATAGAATAATTCAGCAATAATAATTAGCTAAAATGATAAGAATAACTTTCCAACCACGTCTACCTTAATAAAAGTTTTACTTTCATTAAAGTTTATCTTAACTGTCCAGTTAATTAACTGTTCAGTTAACAACTGAACATTTTTAAACCCTTAATTTTAAAAATATTTGTTAACTTGCATTTCATTTGGGTTTTTTTGTCAGTAATTTATTTATGGCTTAATGCTTTCCTGTGTGTTAATAGGTTACAAATGGAGTCTGTCGAGGTTACACAGCTCTAGAAAGGACATTTGCTTAGAAAGCTGCAGTAGCTTCAACATTCTTCTCTTGGCTGCCTCACTATTTGTCTCATCAGCATGCCTATATAACTTTATTCTAAGAACAGATTGACTAACATCATGTTTGTCTCAGCAGTGTCATTACACTTTAGTACTGAGAGCCAACAACAATCATATAAACCCATGGAAGAATGCTTTGAAATTTCAGGGACAGGTAGAGAGTGCATTTAGTGGAAATAGACGTAGAGACTCTGCACAGCAATCAGAGGGAATCTAAGTACTTATTTAAAACAAAAAGGAAATAAAGAAATAGAAGACACTGGAAGTGCTCTATATATCAAGTTAAATAGAGTATATGGCTTTGTAGGTTTAGTGCCTAGAAGATGAATGAGCAGAAACACATACCAGGGATTAACCAAATAATCCAGGCCACCTAGAGAAAGAAAAGTGACTATTGATCTTTGACATAATAAAAGCCTGCTTTTCCTTAGACCTTCAGAAAATTGTTCTGATGATGTTGTCTAGTCTCATTAATGAAAGCAGAATCAGCTGCAATTACACTGCTCTCATTAAAGTCATAGTTTCACATAATTTCCCTTTAGGCTTTGAAATGAAAGTTGAATGGAGTAGGATAAATTTTAGACTTAAATGTCTTAGTTAACAAAAGTACTTGTCTCATGCATCTCTGGGATGTATACAGTAATAGCCTCATTTGCTTTTATTTTTCTAGACTTGATCTCCTGACCTAGCCCATTGAAAAGCATTTGCCTTTGTACATGGACTTCCACTTCACCTTATGAACAAGTATGAGCATCTATTTGTTACAAATGGTAATTTTTTTTTCCATCAAGCACATTTGGTTTTTAAGGTTCCTATTCTTTATACTCTTTTTCAGTCTCATAGCACAGCATATCATATCTGACATATCATTCATCCCAGGTTATCACTCATTATGGATAGGTACTCCTTTTATTTCAAAACTAACTTGGACAATAGTTTTCTACTGTCACATATGCATATTTTTTCACAGCTAGCTCAGATATGCAGATGTCTGAATCTGGCTTAGTACTCTGGTATATAAAAAGAAAAAAAAAAATCTCTATAGTTTGATGTATCTGATCTATTTTAGGCCAGACAGGTAAGATGAATCAGCCCCTAAAAGCACAAACCTGACTAACTAAAATGTAGACACTTAGACTGTAGGCAGCTCAGTTAAGCAAGCTAAAGCATTTCTGTGATGATTAGTCACATATTCAATCCACTGAATCCATTCAGCTAAAATCTAAACATAGGAAAGAGATAACTAGATACAAGACAGAGCTCTACTGTCTGGAAAGAACAAGTTCTCTGTTATCCGCATAAGAATTCTTTATTATAGCACATCATTTCATGATTATATAATCAGCTATTTAGCTGTCTCTCTCACTAAAGAATTTCCTTGTGTACTTTTTCTATGAACAATAATAACATTTAAAATTGTTTACTGTTCACAAATATTCACATATGTTAATAGCCCATCAAATGCAGTAAGACTATCAGATTTTTAGCTGTTGCCTGAATTCTATAGAGCCTGCCAAGACATCAACATCAATTAATATGCAGGAAAGGAAAGTTAAAATAATCACTTTCATACAATAGGAAAAAAAGAGAGAACGAAACTCATAACAGCTGTTAATTAGACACAGGAAAAACCTGAAATACCCATGTGCAAGAACAATAGAAATTTGTTAGTGTGAAAAATTCATTAATTCCGATGAATGAGTTTCTTCCTGTGTGTGTTTCTAAAGAGAACTCCACCATAAAGTCTTTCTCCTTCTGAAATAAAGTTTTTCTGTGTAGTTAGTTAACCCTGGCCATGGACCATGATGCACTTCTATGCCAAACAGAAACAAACACTGGCATGAAGATAACTGTGAAATGATCCCATTCATCTCCATGGAGTGTTAAATGTGAGGTCTAATTAGCTAAACCTGCTCACCATTCCAGTGCTGATTGCCCTCCTCTAACAGCACAGCTGAAGTGATCCATTTGGATTAAATGGCACTGTTAAGCTTAGATCAAAGGAGCGTCTCCTTTGAAAAAAAACACAACCAAACCAGAACATGAAGTGTGCAGAAACCTCTGTTATCATCTTGGCCTTTGAATCTACTTTGTTTTTTGTGAACTTAAATTCTTTACTTAATTATTGTTATTGTTTCTTTTTCCATGGCAAGACATTAATTCTTTAAAGAAACTATATCAAACTATGAACTACTTACTTAAAATGATCCCAAAGGCTTTTTAGGCACCCAGTCTTTGAGCATACTGATGTTGAATCTGATGGTGGCTTTCCACTGGTACATTTTTCAATCCACTTACCACAGTTAAGAAGTTGCTAATATATGTCTTTTCTTCAAAACGCTACTTACATAAACATCTTGGAAAGAAAACTGGGAGTGTAAATGAAGGACAGACTCAGAATGTTCCTGAGGAAAAATAAAACAAAACCAAGGCAAGCCTAAGTTTAAATCCTGAGGCAACAAACTGCATCTGCTCACCAGATGAGCAGGAGACATGATTATGGTGGGTGTGAAAGCTATCTTGTATACTTAATATAGACTTTGTACACTTCCTCTGGGCATCTGCTAGCACTTGAGATTTTTAAGTGGAAGTTCTAGAGATGCTGACCAGGTGGCAGCAATATCTCCAAAGCCGTGAAGTGGATGAATTAACAGGGAGATGGAAGCTGGAGTAACAAGAGATGGGAGACACCGGTGTGTTCATTACTCTCATGTGCAGCAGGACTCTGGATCAGAAAACTGAAAAGTAGCCCTGTTAACCTCCTTAATTCAGTATGATTTCAGTGTGCTACTGATGATGGCATAGGTAGGAAGCACCACACCTCAAAAGACAGAAAGCCAGGATGGAGACAAATTAAACTGTAGTTTAGTGCAGGACTATGTCAGTCAGTCTGTCTGTCTAAGTGGAAGACAAAAAACTTCTACATCCACGAACACTGATCTAGATCTTCTTGGACATGTTCTGCCTCAAATCTGAACGACACCTCTGCAAGGTGAAGCTATTCTGCTATTCTGCTCTTCAGATCTAGTTCTACACCTGCCATGGCCAGTTGGACTCCTGCTTACCACAGTTTACCCAGATATAAAAATCGAGCTAATGATACTCATCTAATTTAGAAGTCTTCTAAAATGATTAAGTGTTAAACACTGCTTTTTTAATGTATGAGCTTTCTGTTAGTAGAAAACACACCAGTTAACTAGCTACCTGAACTGTAAATACGAGCAGTCCCTTATTTGAACATGCTCAGAAATAGTTAACGGAATACAAAACCTATTTATGGTTGTGTAAATTTGATTCAATATCTAACACTAATGAACACCAGAGCAGAACATTACAAGTATGATTTTTTTTTTTAACAGAATTGAAGAGTTGAATTAATTTGAAAATGATAGGCTTTTAGTTTTCAAAATATATGATATGGAAAATATTGCTAAACATATATAAACCATTAAATATTTCAAATGTGTTACCAAGCAATGACATTTCTGACTGGAGCTCCTCATTACTTCAGTGATGCAGCTCTCATCAATATGGCCATGACTATGTTACCTAAAATAACAAGAACATTTTCAGTTAAGAGTAACTCCAAACATTTGGGTTATATATTTTTTGATGAGGAAGTCACTGAATATTTTCTGTATCACTCAAAGTGCAGTTCTTCTCTTAGTAGCATTGCCTCTGGTTCCACATAAGTAGAAGTCTGATGTTGATCAAATCGATTACAGAACACAACATATTAGTAAAGCTGGTTTCAGTCATCCCTTCCTTCCATTTGCCTTTAATTTACATACTATCCTTTCAACAGAGGTAACATTCAAGTACTCTGAGATACAGAATGAATGTATCTTCATGCAATATTTAATCAGTGATTGTCCACTTTGATTTGGATGAAACATAACCCCAGCTCCTGCTGCTCTCACTGTTACTCATTTCCTGAAAACAATATTGTTCTGCTGATTGTAGAGTGGGTTTATTGGCTAGTGATTTATTTAGATTCATAAATCCTTTCCCAGAGACGTGTTGTTGTTAAGTCTTCTTTTTGAAATGGAAGAATAGAAGGAAGGTGTGGGGTGGGGGGTAGTCAGACAGTCTCAGAACGTTAGGGGTTGGGAGGGACCTCAAAAGGTCATCTAGTCCAACCCCCTGCCAGAGGAGGGTCACCTAGATGAGGTCACACAGGAACGTGTCCAGATGGGAGCAATTAAGAGCTTTTAATGTGTAGGGTATGTAAAGGTCTTTTTTGGATATGGACCTTCTTCCTAGGTAAACTAGCTTCTGAGCTGAAAAATGAGATTATTGAACACTGTGAGGAAAAATAATAAATATGTTAAGTTTTTGCATACTACCAGGAAAAGATATATTAAATACCTATGATAAAAGAAATATGAGTAAAAAAAAAATTCTGACTGAAATTCTTAGGTATTCACATGACTCCAGAAGCATGGGCCCTTAAAAAAAAAAAAAAAGCAAACAACTCTACATCATATCCAAAGATTCAAGATTCATGAAAAAATAGTAACAGTAGGCAACACAGGCACAGCAACACACAGCTCATCACTTCTGTTGAAGTCTTGGATTAATTTATAGTAGTAACTCCAGCATAAGCAAATCTGGAAATACTCAGCACATTCCATTCTCTCTTACTAGAAAATAAATAACTAAAAAAACCCAACCCCAAACCAGCAAAACGAAACAACAAAAAGCCCCAAACCCCCATACCAACAAGCCAACCAAACACACAAAAAAGATATATGAAATTTCCAGCAAGTGATCAGAAAATACCAGTCTGGTAGATTTACCTTTGTAATTTGTAAGTGTGCACAACATTACAGTGTCACCATGGTTATGGCAATATTTCTTTGCATGGCTCATTTTAAACACACAAATAACATGGGGAGAAAAAGCCACAGCACAGAGGAAGTTCAGCACTGGAATGTAAAAGAAGAGCGAGCCCAAAGATACCAGCTTAATAACATGCAAGATCCCCTGGCCAACAGCTGGGTTTGAGAAGGAGGTGTGAATGATACACCCCGTGCTTCAGTTATGAAAGTCACTAAAACCATAACTTCACTTTAGGAAGAATTTGACATAAAAATCTGAAAAGCATTGTGTGGGTTTATATACCTAGTTTATAGATCAAGCTGAAACCTGCTGTAATATGAACAGTGTCTCTCAAACAGGGGTCACATCTCTGCTAGAGCTTTCAGGTGTGTCTTTAGAAGGGAGATTACAGCAAGTGCATCCACATGTGAGATTCAAATTGTATTCTGCCCATTTTTTTAATGGACCTGCTTTTCTTCCTCTTAAATTATGTTTATTCCAAATAATCTAAGGAAGATCTAAGGTTCTTCCCTTTCTGATGTGATGTTGATTCTATGAATGCTTTATTTATGGTTGATAAATGTATTTATAATTGAACTTGCCTAGTTCAATTAGTGCAATATTACACATTTCAGGAATAAGTTCTGTTTGCATACCTCAGTAAGAAAGTGGAAGAGCATTGGAATAATAATAAGGAAGAGCAAGAGGAATAAACAGCAGACTGGAGACTCTTACCTTCCTTATTCTGGATACTGGGTTCAGAAATTTCATCCTTTTTCTCCGTGGTCATGACCATCTATCCTTTGGATCATAGAATTAGCTGGTTGGAATGAACATCCACAGACACCTAGTGCAACAACATGATCCAAACAGGTCCAATGGAAGAAAGTTGCCCAAGGCCACCATCCTACTTTACAGATCAGAATGGTAAAGTGAGGAGTTCTGTCTTTATTAACCTACACTGAGTCGTTTAATGAGTTTAGAACAAGCCATTTTTTCTAATTACCAGTCCAATATCCTTCTTACCATCTGGAAGCCAAATGATGCTTTCAGTTTTACATGTTTAGCCTCATTTTCTTCACTTCATGCCCTCAATTATACATAGATAAATCTTCTGTAAATGATCAGAGGTGAACTCCTGTATCTTTGGTATAAATGTCAGCATTTCCATTTTACAAGAAGTACTGTCTACATACACCCAAATTATACCTCAGCTATACATAAATATAACATTGATTTAATTGCCTTTTGTTTTGATATTTAACTGAATAAGGAAAGCTAAAGAAATAATCCAAAACTTGTCATAAGTCAGTAGGCAACTAATTTCCATATGTTCACAGAGATTTAACTAGACCAACACACTTGAATTAAAATAGAACATCAGGCCTCTACATGACTAAAACAAGATCCCTTTCAAAAAAGGAATATATTCCCATTATACTTTGTTGTGCAAGAGAATTTTTACACATCTACTTACTTGATCCCCATATGGAGGAAACTGGGAGATGACCAATAACACATTTACCCTCTCTGAGTGGGGAAGTTCTGTGATTGCCTTTTCAGTAATGAAAAGCTTACAGAGAGAGATTAAGAGCTAGCCCTGTAAAGGGATTCTGGCATGTGGCCACCAGAGTGGAACTCAAAGCTCCCAATAAACTTGCTCTGCCATGCCTGGAGGAAATGATCCATTCAGGAAAAGGGCTCCTGGAATCCAGGGATATGGCTAAACCAGATAGCAGGGCATGCTGGAGAAAGGATGGTGCTTGACTACACCTCTTCCTGACACCGATAGATCAGTCTGCAGATTGCAGCAGAGTATGGAAGTGCAAGGTCCAGCTCTTCCAAAGTATCTCAGCACCAACATTAAGCCAACCCTTGGCTCCCTTTAGTGACAATACAGTGCTTACTCTGAATCACTTGTCTTTCTAAACTTTACTTTAGGGTGTATTTTTTAGGCTGGAATTAGAAGTCGTGAACCTTTCCTCGAAGAAGAGAAACCAATTGCCCTTTTCTTTTAAAATACAGCTAGTAAAGCTTGGTAAAGCTGAATTTCATTAGGGCACTTAAACTCAGTGCCTTCCTCAGCACTGGGACATTCAATCTGATTTTTTGCATCTCCGAGATATATGCCCTAACCATAAGCTCAGAAGGCAAGCATTCTGCATTAAAATAAAGGAGCAACCCTAGAAAAAGCAACTGGAAGCCAGGACTCCTATTTTCATGGGAGAGTTGTAATCACTAGACTAGTATAACAAATCTGTAATTTTTGCTTCATAGTGGCACTGTGTCAACATGCTGGGTAGAGTTTTGAGACCTCATTACTGAACTGCTTCCTTTCCTACATCTGGCAATGTGTTCTTTCTGTACAGCATGCATACAGAGGGACAAGATGGTTTTCAGTGTTTTGCAGCCATGGAGCTTGAAGAAAAATCCTAACATATATTCCTCATCTATCCCTCAAGATTTGTATTTAAGTACTTGAGTAAGAAAACATGAGACTTTCTCACAAAACAAAATAAAACAAAACAAAAAACCCCAAACCAACCAAGCAAACAAAAAAATTTAATATTTCATGTAGTTCTGTATTCACATTAAACTGAAACTTTCAAGAATATGGAACACATACTATTTACTTCATAAACACCCAGTATACACTTACTGGTCAAAGAGAGCCACTGGGCATAATTCTAACTTTACATCTTTCAGGAAGGCACTGAAGTCTTATGGAAACACAGATTCTGTTGCAGGCTTAAGAAAGAGTACTGTGTAGAGAATCCCTGATTCCATTCTTCACATCTCTTAACAGCTTTATGAAAGCATGTCGTTCAGACCTGTAGATATTCCATTAGATCTGTACTCACATGCTTATACATGTGTATTTGTGTGCTGAAAATGTTGTGCTGCAGCTTTTTATGAAGCATGTACTCCATTTGTTCCTAACTCCAACTGACTTAAAATTGCACGAGGCAGAACACATAATTTTATATATAGGCAAGCACACATGACATTTACAGAGGTGACTACACATCCTTTACCTTTTCCTGTGGCTTGAACTCTGAAGTTCCCCTGTGAGACAGATATAGTCCGTTCTACTGCCTACAAACATGAATGAATTCAATTACATTTTAAATTCAAAGATAATTTACAAAAAATATAACGGAATTATCTAGCATAGTGTATATTAAGAATTCATTCTTCTGTTCTATTACAAGATAGCTTTCTTGTGGGTCTATAGACACAGTTACTGTTGGTACACCTGTAAAACTATTTGCACAGGGAAGTTTTAGCTGATGGAATACACCAATGTGTTTACAGTTTGCTGTTTCCTAATGTTACAGCATTTTTCACCTAGGCACACACAGATAACAGTAAACTAATGTATTGATATTTCTTTGCTGCTTAGAGCAGTAGCAATCATTCCAAGCTCTGCTCTCTAATGAGGAGGTTTTGGTTGACAAAGGGCTTTCCACTGAAGAAGGGTGGTATCTGGGCTCCCAACCTGCTGTCTCTCTCAAAGGCAGGTGGTAAATCTGTCAGCAGCAGCATTCTGCACAACAGCAGCCCAGATGCTTTTAAGCTTTCTGTGTGAAGCTTCTCCCCCTCTCAAGAGTACCAGTGGGCTACTTGCCAGAAAGGTCCCCAAGGCAATTAGCTGCCTCTGAATTCAGCTCCAGCTGTCTGGGAAGTCAAAGGAAGGCAGATTGTTTGGTCATACACCATTTAATGTGAAGACTCTACTTCTTTATAATTAAAGCAGACTTCTATATATCAGCCCAGCTGTGTTCTAAAAAAAAAAAAGAAAAAAAGATGCAGCCTCCATTGATCTCAATAGAAAATTTAGATTTATGGTCCCTTCTAATATTTATTTATTGAGAAGTATTAATCTATAGTCCTAGAAATTATTATTTTGTAATTTTTCTGCTTCTTTACCATCCACAGGATCTCACAGACACAATGTTTGCTAGCCATTTAGTGCAAACTAAGAGCCAAAGAACACTGTGAAACTTGTCAGTTTGCCCAGTATTCTTCACAGATGAAGTCTACCTGTAACCCGATGGAAAGGACCCCCACTGGAGCACTCTGCAGAACTTCAGCCTGTGGGAAGGGTCCATCAGTGTATTCCATGGAAGGGAGCCCATGCTGGAGTAGGGAAAGAGCATAATGATGAAGCCATGGCAAAAATGAAGCATTATAAACTGACCATGAGCACGACACCATGTGCTGGTCTAGGGCAGAAGGTAGGAGAGTCAGCAGTGGAGCCTGCTGACAAAGGAGGGATGTTTTTAGATTTGTTCTTATTTCTCACTAACCTACTCTGAGACTTTGGCAATAAATTAAATGAATTTCGTTTCATTTCACTATTTTTAAAGGTTCTTTTTTTCAGCTAAAGGTGGCAGCAGAGTGGCATGTAATCACATCAGAATGCTGACCTGAGCATTGATAGAACATATTAATGACTTATTTACACAAACACTGACACCATATTCCCCCCACCCCATTTGATTAAAGAACATCATATTGTGGCAGAATCAAAATAGTTCTGAAGTTTTCCAATCTGCTTTTAGTTAATGACTAACAATGTTAATATAATGGTTAAAGATTACAGATTGCTCATAAATAATGTTTCTGCTTGTTGCATGCAATAGCAATCAGGAAATTGTCCTGTCATTTCCATTTGACATGTTACTGTATAAATTAAGATTCACAAATGACCAAACAGGACAAAATAAGTGGTCAAGACATGTGGCTAAACTGTTAAGCTACCTTTGGAAATGTTTTAAATCATTTGTATTGACTAACTGACCAGACCTTAGGTGAAATAAATAAAAAAAATGTTAATAAATGCAATGCATCTATGTCTTCTAGTAGACAGAAAGAACTTTTCCTGGAAAAGTCATGACGTTTTACCCCATCCCCCAGTGTACATCCTCAACTGGAGAATTTAATCCAGTTTTAGACAAGGAGTTTTAAGATGTTCTATGCCAAAATTCAGTCTGGGGTGAAAAACAAAACAAAACAAAAAGGGACAAAACCTAAAAACAACAACAACAAAAAACTAACCGTAATCTTTTAAAAAACAAACCCCAAATATTGTCCCTGAGAAATAATTGAAAGGAAATATTTATCCTAAAAATTGAGTTTTACAGTTAAACAAATAAGTCTTCAAAAATTATACAAGTAATGTTTTATGTGTTTATCAAGTATGGAAAGAAACAATAGGTTTGACTTCATAAAAAAAAATTGAACATTAAGAAAGGTTTTCTAAAAGCATGAAAAGTAAAGCATGAGAATAGTTGGCTGAGTGAATCTAAAGTATATGTCACTGAGGATTTTAAAGAGGGATTAGGTAAATATGCACTAGAAAATATTTAAACATAAGGAATCCTGTGCTGTATCAAAAGAGCGTGTGAGATGACCTTGCAGTGATCTTTCCAAGATTTTCCATCTTGCTAGTATTACTGTTCTTATTTAGCCATTTATTCTTAAAAGCAAGCTGATTGAACTGGAAGGGGGGCTTTTTTTCCCGATCCATACAGACATAAGTACAGACAGCAAATTTTCAGACAAATTCTCATGTGCTCTGGCCTGAACTGTAGAGAATTCATAGGAAGGACAAAACATCAATAAGCCATATATCAGAAGAAGGCACACAAACAATTCTTGGAGGAAATATTGCTGAGGTGATCATGAGAAGATCATCTCTTGGCATGTTACTTCATTCTCAGACTCCAGTTTGTTATGAACTCAAAGTCTCTTGGTCCTGTCACTGGGCACCACTGAAAGACCTGAGCTCCATGTTCATTGCACTCTCCCTTCAGGCATTTATGCACACTGAGCAAATCTCCCAGAACTGAGTCCCAGCTCTTTAAACCTTTTCTCACAGGAAGGACACCAAGTCCCCTCATCACCCCTGTGCCCTTCACTGGAGTCTCCAGTGTGTCTGTGTCTCTTGTACTGAGCAGCCCAGAGCTGGGTACAGTGCCCAGGTGTGGCCTCACCAGCAGCTTCACACCTCTTGGCAACACTTGGCATAGTGAGGAAAAAAAATATATTGCTTTAATAAAGAAAAATATAAAAAGTTATGGTTTTCTTTTAAATGATAACTTCCAAAGCAAACTGAAAGGAAAAAGTGTTCAGATGTAGCACAAAGGCAAACACATTCTGAATTTTCCTCTGCACTGTGTCTTTGTGAGGGCTGCCTTTGCCCTAGCACCAAAAGCCCAAACTCCATCTCAGCAGCAGTTACCACACAGCAGAGAATTAATTCTGTGTAAGCACCAACCTAGCATTCGACCTTTGTAAATTGAGGTCTTGATGTTCCATGCGAGAAGAAAAGACATTCACTACAGAAAATAATGCAGAGAGAAGACCATTATAACTACAAGAATGCTAGCCAGACATTTACACATAGTTATAGTACTGAGAGGGTAAGGAGTGGGTCAGAAATCATTCCATCAACATCGAGAAAGCAAATCTGGAGTCATTTGACTCCTTTGCTGCAGCTGTTGTAATCTATTATTTGATTAATATAATCCACAGAAGAGTTTGTCACTGAAATTTCAATTTGCATCAGGGAAAAAAATCAGCAGACTGAGACTTTCATTCTCTCTGGATTAAGAAAAATAATTTTCAAAACTAATGTTCCTGTTAATGTTCATATTCCTGTCACTGCAATCGTCCATTGCCCAGAAAGGACATCACACTCAGAGGTATGAAAAATGAGACTTCTTAAAAAAATTAAGCTTCATCTACTAACATTAATCACTAAGCACTGGAATTAAGTCTGAACTCTTCACAAGCCAATTATACCCTCCCTGCTTTCAGGTATTTTGTCGTTGTTTCCTGCACTCTGTGTAGTCAGAAAACAGATATTGATTAGCTGAGCCCAGCATCTAATTCACCAGAGCACTTAATAATTTTTTAAGTCACAGATGTATTTCCTTAAACAGATATAAGCAAAGTATCCATAAGAAAGCCTATTATTTTTTTCTGTCCCACCCCTGCAGCAGGAGAGCAGGACTGAGGGACACAGTCAGCAGTGCAAAGTTGCACAATGAGTCGGAAACATCAGTAAACTGAACTGACAACTAATTATTAACAACAAATAATTCCCTTCATAAATGATTTATAAGAAAGCAGTTCTTTCCTATAACACACAAGATTTTCTCTCCTCTTTTAAACTTGCAGCTCTTTTTCTCAAGATGTGTTTTTTGTGGGTCCAAATTTACTATAATTTCTCTCAGTCACAGGATGGGTTTCTTTAAAATGCAATCCTACCTTGAAGGTGATTATTCTCTGTTCATGATGCCTCAGTGACTCCAATATTAAAACTGCTAGCAAGGACTATAAAAAAAATAAAATTAAGCCACACAAAGTCAACCTGAGAGCCATCCTGCTTCCTTCATTTAATAGAGCAATAAGGAATCTGCAGACCAAATTATACCTTAATTACAAATGTGCAGCTTCATTGTCTCCTGATTATGTTTTCAATAACACCTGTGGCACCCTATTACCATCAGTGTTTTCATGCATCTGTAATCATAGGTAACTACCTGCAATCTACTTATCTTGCCCTAGCTGGTGCTCTGGAAGAGATTACATCATGTTCCTCCTTTTTATATTTCCCCAAAGTCAATGTAGAGGAATGCATTTCAGAAATCCTACTTTTTTGGTGACTGTGCTTACTAGAGAATACCTTACTAAGAAACATACCTGTTTGGTCAAAGGAAGAGTGATACTTAATGGGTGTGCACCCTGAAAGTCAGTATATTGCTCAAAAACACCTGATACAGTTAATATATAGTTCAACTATTCTATCTGCTCTTCACTTACATTGCCAAAAAATTATTGTCTTTTTGACTTGTGAATACTTTGTTGCTGTGCATGAAAATAATATGCTGAATACTCAATGAATTTGATTAAAATAACCATCATTTTAAATTAATGAATCAAATACAGGCATAAACTTTCTGTTCCTGAACTCTATTAAATGGTCTTTCACTTGATGCTATTAAACATCTTGTCAGTAAACAAATTATTACGCCCTAAACATTTCATAGCTCAATATCTGGAATGAATTATTAAGAAAATAAAAAAAGCTGATACAGGAAAAGTAATGGTGGACTGATTTCTTAACTCATGCACTTTGGAATATTTTACCTACACTATATTAAAATAAAGTGTTCCCAAAAATTTACATTTTTTAGAAAACCTGATTGTTTGCCTAAATGGAACAAGTGATATTAATAAAATAACAGAAAATAAATTCAGTAGGGACAAGCCCTCTTAGTAAGCTGCTGTCCAGCTTCTATCTCCAATTGACAAATAGAATTTGGGCTGGCAGATATCTGCAGTATAATTGTATGTTTTTTAACAGCATTAGTAGACAAGCTACCACAGTTTCTTGCAGTTAAGTATTACAGCAATAACTTGCAAGAAATTTTTGGCAGCAAGCTGCTTCATTTTATTGCACTGGTATACATTTCTTAGTAATCTGCATTCATTAGTTTGATGAAGTTATAAATAGGTGTCAAATACGTTTCCTGATGGTCTGTTTCTTTAGTTTTGCTAGAATTCAAGCTTAGAACCATTAACCTAGAATGCACCTTTGTAGCACACTGACTAAATTTCCTAATTCATATTTTTCTTTAACCTTTATATTTGAGCACTCCAGATAGGTATGGAACCCTTGAAATATGAATTATTATGTAGGATGCATGCTTTCCAACTCTTTGTTTTGCACCATTTATATGAAAATGTATTTTGAGCTGAATGGCTAATTAGATTTTCAGAGAGAGCCTTTCAATCACATCAGTATAGGCAGACTATTCGTTGTAATTTTTAATAAAAACACTTTATGCAGAACTCTGCATGCAAATTGCTACGGAATGGAATTACTTTCATTAACAAAAATACTTTATTAATTGAACTGGTTTACAATTATAAATTCTATTTATTTTTTGCTGATGGATGCAGCTGAACTGTTTAGCAATGTCTGCTGCTTTAGATTCAGATGAGTCTGCCTGCTTCCCAGGAATGCTACTGAGACACAGGGCACATTTTTCCATCACTCACATTCTTGTTCCCATACACTGCATTCTTCAAGCTGTAATAATGCATGGAAGGGAAATCTCTAGGCATTCATGTCAGATTGTTTTTCAGTATTCCAAGGAGTTGTGCAGACCAGTCAGCCTGCCAACCATCTGACCAGCATGGACCCTCTGAAGTCAGTGCTGATGCAAGCAGGGGAATCTCAAATTCATTGCTCTCCAGACTGGCTGAGCAACCTGCCTCAGAGCATCAGCATCTGGGGGCTTCCTCAGCAACACCTCCGTGTGTTCCAGGTTTGGAGAAAGAGAAACGAGTGCTGTAAACAGAATTTCCCCAAACAAGTGATAATTTAATATGCTCTTACCTTAAAGTTTGAGACTAAAGATCATATTTACATATCTGCTCTCTCACTTAAGTCTGAGCCTATTTTCCTGTTTCCTATCAAGTTACTGCTCTATACTTATTCATGTTACAACACTGCCTGCCCTAATATTTTCCCCTGCTGTTAAGCTATTGTTCCATTTTCTGGCTGTTGTGGATGTCTTGTTCTGTCTTCTCAGTCAGTGGGCCTGTGAGACAAATTCAGAAGTGATATGTAAAGTGCTGTAAGATAGATCACATCATATTCACTTGAATTCCCTCACTATTTCTTACTCTGTTCTTTGTAACGTGAAAGGCGAAGTAACACAATATAACTTTCATACAAAGCAGTTGAAAGGAGTTGAGTAAGCTAAAGCATCTCCTTCCATAAATCATGCTTTCTCCCAGCTGTTTATTACGTGAGTTAATTTTGATTTAAGTACATGAGGTCTGAGGGAGAGAGTAAGGGAGTAGATGCAAGTCTGCAAGTCTTCCAGTCAGCTGTGGGTGCACTGGTAATTTCATGGGTAAACCATGCAGAAGTATAGGGTTCAGCTCTAAGGCAGTTCAGCTATGCTAATTACAGCTCTGCCTGACTGTATTTATGTTGATATGCCTGAGTCAACAGAATCAAGCCATCTAAGAAGCATTTTTTGTGGGAAACACAAATGAGACACTCACGGCCTCATGCTGACTCAAAGAAAGGAGATTCTCTTGGAAAACTACTGCACTGTCTGGATGGAGTCCATTGCTGTCAGGGTCTCCTTTCTAAGCAAATGCAACTGCAGTCAACTATAAAGCATGTCACTTTTACCTTGTGTGTCATCTGAATGCTACTCCAATTGAACTACACACACACATCTGAGAAACAAAAATATTTTGATGGTAGTCTTACCTATTAGGTAAAATAAAACATTCTCTGTGTATCTGCTAATAAAAAGGGGTTTCTTTTCTGCAGTGGTCTAAATAAACCAGTCCAAATTCTCAGGACATAGAGGACACACTCATACACCTCATCTGATGACAGAGAGAATGAGAACAAACCATCAAAAAGCTCTGGATAAAATAAATAAATAAATAAAAGTTAATATGTGAGGGATGGGCAGTGGAAACACATTGTTAGTATGAAAGCTGGAGAAAAAAAAAAGAGGCAGGGAACTCCTCTGAAATATATTGTTAATCCTGCTGAGAAAAAAAAAGTTAAAGTTCAGAGGAAGATGCTAGGTAACTTCTGTTTTAAGTTATTGGAGGGAGTGGCAGAAAAAAAAATCTATTTTGAAAAACTAAAAGAACAGGTCTCCAAGGATGAGTTTCTGCAAGCTCTCACTGCTTTAGTGGCTCAATCTTATCTGCCTATTTCCCCCAGGTATTCATCTCCTTTAATGACACTTCAGTCTGACAACCCACATTACACTGCAGAGTAGCTTATGAGGAAAGAATTCCACATTAATAGGCTTTCCATATTCATTCTTCACTGAAGAAGACTGTTTGCAATAGCTCCTTTCCACTCAATACTCTTTGTCACAAGAAAACTGCAAATAATGTCTTTATAAATTCTACCCTGTTGTGGAATTTCTAGCAAAAATGTCAATGTTTGTGATATGACCATATTATTAATGAATGCACATCAAATAAAGCAATGACACTCTAGATCCCACACAAATTCCCTAGATCTGATAACTCTGTGCCATATATTATATATAGTCATAGAAAACAATAACAGCAATGCCTCATCATTTTTCTTTAATATAAAGATATTTGAATGCAAAAGTTACTTTCTGTCTAAATCAATCTCCTTCTTCTGTGCTAGTCAAATTTTAGCAGTGTTCAAAGGCTGTCTGTGATACAGAGAGCTCCTGCAATACCTGCTTTGCACAAGCATCCTGCAGATTTCCTAGCTTGGAATTATTGCTGGAGGAATGCGGTAAATGAATTTAACATGCAGCCTCGCTGTTAGAAAACTTTTTTTTTCATCTTTTAAAGTTGCATCAAATATTGAAGGGATGATATTCACACCCTATTCCAGTACAAGCATCAATATTAAGAACACTTTTAGTGCAGCTTGAGTTTTATCTACATTCTAGAAAAATTATATAAAGAGGTAATTGTTTTTATTGGCTTTATCTTAATGGATAAAACTATATTGGCCAAGTACTTTGGGCTGTGGTTCTTTAAGAAAAGGTTGCACTATTTGCTAACTTTAATAATTCTCAAACAGCCTCTTGTATGAAAGTAGGACACATAAAGTACCCATCTGAAAGCAACATCAGACTAATGAGAACTGACTTTCTGTGTATACAGCAGATCTAGAATTTTGCAGAATCGAGACGATGAGAAATTCATTTTCCTTCATTGAATTGATCATGTTGATGTGAAAAGTCTACTATCCACATAAATACATGCTTGGTTTTAATAGTGCTGTCAATATGACTATTTCCTTTCATAGATATAAACTCCTTATAGTTATTCCACAAGAACAACAACAAAATCTAATATTTTATTGGCTATCCATAGGTATTTGAGCTCTTTCATTCTAAGTCGCCTTTCTCCTAAGCAGCATTCCCTTAGTGTACCTCGGGTTGAGGAGTGGAAAAGACACATTATATGCTCCAGCTCCTATTCAGTCAATTAGTATACACTTAGGAGTTATTCTTCTGTGGCAGACCTACCCATAATTGAATTTATGTCAGATAAGATGTTGTACTTATACATCCACTGGGAGCAGAAATTAAGACATCAGCCATAAGGCACACAAAGATTTCTCTTCCTCATCATCTCAGTGAAACACCTGCTATTTGTTTTTAGAGTATTGTGGATGCTTAAACAACCCAGGGACTGATCTTTCTGACTCTTGAAGAATATTCAGTCATTACTCCAGCTGAAGCATGTGAGGTCAGGCTCTGCCACTGCATCACTTTGATAGCTAACAATGTTTTGCCAACCTATAGCATTGTCATTGATGTAAGAACCACCTATGTACTATTTCAGCAATTACAAATGTCAGGGCAATTTGCAATGGCTTTGGGGCACTGTTAATGAACTTAGACACTTACAAACTACAAATCTTAATTGGTATATCCCTAGCAGTTTTTCACCTCAGGAGAACTGAATTTTTTGCAAAATTACAAGTCATTTTCCAATTCTAAACTGAGGAATATATAACAGGAAAACAACTTCTTAGATGGTATTTTGTCATTTCTTTTTCTGCATGTAAATTTCATTCTGAATATATTCAAACAGAAAAAAAAAATAATTAATAAATTATATGAGGGCTAGACAGCATCTAAATGCTAGTTGTTCCATTCACTGACTCTCCATCTCTAGCCTGCACAGACAAGGCAGCAGGGATTCATCCAAATGGACTTGGGAAAACCTGAATCTTCCTTATGCCAAGAGAATATGTGATTCTGTAAATCACCACTTGCACTATTATTTGTTTAATTGTAGGCTCATCATAAAACCAAAAAGGCAATGCAGGTCAAAAGCAGGTCTTTGGTCATAAGTTGATGTACCATCAAAAGTTAAAAAAGCTAAATTAAGCTGCAAGGAAGTTTCCATTTCGTTACAACAGGCATTTGGTTACCCAAGAGGTAAGTGATTAACAGATTAGTGTATTGGCTCAGTTTTCCTGCATTAAAAACAAAACAATGGAAAATGGCAACGTCTCTTTAATACCATATTGAACTGTTAAAAACTTTCATATTCTGGAAGATTTGTTCAGTTATGAGAAAAGACTCAAATAAATATAGCATTTAGTTCACCCTGTGAGAAACTCCTATTAAGGACAAATGTTTGAGTCAGAAAATTTCTTAAGCTTCAAAAATAAACTGTATGGCTAAAGGAGATTCTTCAAAATGTACACTGAAAGAGTTTGATTCCTCTTCTGTTTTTACAGATGTAAATCACATTTTGTTTAAAATGGTAAAAGAAAATGGAGAATTCAGGCCACACTAACCACACAGTACTCCAGTTTTACATTTATAAACTGTTGTGTTGCTCTTTTTTTTTCCTCAACAAAGGTAGCATTTACAATAAGGCACAGCATTCAGAAGGAAAAAACCCTACAGTGACTGATTGGCCCTTGATTAGATTCTGCTCCAGACAGCATTTCTGCACATCACTTGTTTCCTTCTATTTTCAAGATCCACAACTGCAATCAAATCTCAGACATAAACAAATAATCACAGTCTACTTTAGATGAAAAGAGATTTCTGTTTGCACAGAGGGGAGTCCTATTGTCTTTTTCAAATGATAGCGAAGGTTTCTTTGCAGCACAGAGAAAGGAATCCAAACCCTTCATTTTTGTTTCTGACTGAGTGCCATAAATTCTGCAGGGGGATCTTAGAGCAAGTGCAGAGTGTAATTCCCTTTTCAATGCCCACACTAGCCCTGTAGGTTCTGCTTCATGCTTGCTCATAAGGAAACACTCGGGCTCAGGAGTCACCTGTTTTTAATATTACTCAAGGGTGATCTCTTGGTATTTTGCTGATCTGAGCCCAGTCTTATCAAGTATAAACTGTTTTGCCCTATCTAACATGACTGGCCAAACCAGATGCTCTATAAACTATCATGAAAGTAATCTTCTTAAAGGAATGGCCTTTGAGTTTTTAGAATATTTCTATTTGCTCTAGACTAACACTAGTCCAAAATAAAAATAAAGGTGCTAACATAGTAAATGCTTCCAATCCTCTTCCTCTGGCTATAATTTTAATGTCTTTCCTTATGGGTAAAATAAAGTATGTTTTAGGATGTGAGCATTTTACTTAATTGACACATTTTATTTTCCACGTGTTCTGCAATTACCATTAAAAACTGAGACTACTCTTTTGCTATGGGATTAATCATCATTAAACACTAGACCGTAAAACATAAAGTAGCTTGTCAAACATTAGCAAACTCTATAGATTTAGCAGGCATTGCCACAGAATCAGTGTGCAGGCCATCTTTAATGGCCACATGTCATTATAAATGTCTTCAAATTCCTATGCCCAATCTGCAATTGACTCATTTTTCAAATGTGTTAAATCCACTAAAGTAGCTTGCTCAGGAGACTGCCAGAAATTAAATAGCTGACAAATGAGTTAAAAATCAACTTGTTCCTTGAATGGGCTCAAATAAATATGTTCATGAAGTCCATTAACTTTAGTACATAGCATAGTTAATCACAGAGCACTTCCAGGATTGCTCCTTGTGTGTTCCCTGAAAGAGATGACAGAACACCTCTTCTTTTATCTGCAGGTTTTCAGAGGGTGACCATATATTCCCATGGCATGTATAACATCACCTACAAGCAAACATGTTCAAAATGAGCTTTAAGGACATTGTGTTACCTACCTGCAGTGTGCTCCCGCATTTCCCAGGCTGCCAATCATCCTTTCTTGGTCAAACAAACGAGTCAGATTTTAGGCTGAGCTGAAGATGCTGAAATGAAATACTTCACATTGTTTTTGGGCCAAGAAAAAGGCGTGTCAATAACAAATTAATTGATGAAAATACCTTGGACAATGATTCCTTTAAAGAACAGGGAGCATGTGGTTTAGAGTCAAGGGGTTCACAGACACCAGGGTGTATTGGCTGGGTCATGGGTTATCAGCTCCTGCAAGATGCCTCCAAGGGTGTGCCTTCTGTGTCCAACAAGGGTCTGTAACACAGGGAAACTTGGTTGGAGAGGAACCACAGCAGGCTCAAAAGTGCCCAGCCAGGGAAGGCTTGGCTACAGCTCTCACCAGGTCTTGATATCCCCAGAAGCCTCAACACATTGCACTCAGGAAAGACAAAAGCTTAGACATGTTACAGTAAAAACACAGGATAGTCACAGGGATTAATACAGTGGGTGCCCTTTTAAATGTCATTAAATCAATTCTCCACAAATCAATCCTCATTGAAATTACATTCATCTAGCCTCATGTTCATTCTGCTCAGTGCAATAATCCTATTTGCTGTTGTTCTTCGTGACCCCTGGGATAATAATGCTGCCTTTGCTTGCTCTGCACATCTCTTGAGAGTAATGAATTGCCCTGCACGTGTGGACTTTTAAGCCTAGGGTTAATAAGGCAATCACTTGTTTATTAGAGGCAATCACATTTGCTTCTCCCACTTGAAGTTGTAATGTGACATATTTCAAGAGATAAATTTTATTTTCTGGGAGTAGGTGTATTTTAAAGAATTTTAGTATGTTCAGAAGTTCTGAATCACACCTATCACATATATTTCCCTGGTTTGGTTCCTCATTTGGAGCTGACCTTAAAATAAAAATTTAAAAATCACCTTAGTTAAAAAAAACTTGAGAAGAAAATGAACAGACAGAGTTTTTTAACAGAGATTTTGTTGTGTGAGTTATATCTGTTCATACAATAGGAAACATCAGGGAATTTAAGTCAAAATCTAAGTCCAAAACTACAAAATAATCCCTTTAGTTTTGTTCTTGCATAACTTCTCCACTTCTGCTTTTCACTGACTCTGGTTAAGGGGGCCTTTTAGGTTCAGAGGTCCATTTTTAAGGTTGTACTTTTTGCAAATTAGCTTGCAGTATCAGGTCTGAATTTCTGATAAAAGGATTTTCCTGGTGTATAGCAAAGAGAGCTTGTATTACATTTCATTGACAATCAAAACATCCATCAGTAACAAAATAAGGAATTATTAATGTGCAGTAAGGAGTCATTGTTTTTCACTAAGTTTTTAGGTTCTTAGTAATTTTGAAGACTGTTTTTTTCATTATATAAGTGTACCATATTAATATAATGCACAAAATTCAGTAAATGCAATAGCACAGTTATCTAAATCTATTTATATAAAGGGTGTCATTTACACATCTTCACAGAAAATATTTTTTACTAATTCCAGAACCAATAATTTCAACATGAAACTCTGTATTCCTGGTGAGAGCTCAGAGAATATTTTATTCCATGTGGATCTTAAGGGATCACATCCCAGCCTTCATTAGCACAGCCTAAAAGAAATTTGTATACTACCCAAAACATCCACCCAAAATCAATAGAATTCAAGCCTAAATAATCATACCTTTCTTTATTTTATAACATTTGGTCTGAATTAAACTTTCTCTCCCAGCACAGCAGAACACAAGCTATATTGATAACTCATTATAAACAGACTGAACCACTGATTCTTACATTGGATTTATATAAATAAATTGCTATCCTATTACCATGTCTTTATTGCTGCCTGACAATAAAGACTTCAGCCCAGAAGACACAGTTTAATAGGTGATCGTCTACAAACATTCATCAATCATTGGAAATCTGCACGTAAGGTTGGTTGGAATAAATGGGAGTAGAACACGAGTATAAGGCAAGCTCTGCCCTTGCTCAGTCTTTGTTTGGGCAGAGCTCTGGGGCAGTGGAGCTCACAAAGGAGGCATTGCTGAGCTCAGTGTGTGGCTTAGACACCTGCAGGCTGCTTAAACATGCCACTTTCCTCCTGGCACGGGAGAGTGGCTGGTAGGACTTGCAAGCTGCTGTGCTCTGGATTTTGTTTCCCATGGTAAATAGTGGTGCAGTGTCACGAGAACGTCCCAGGTTTTATTCTGGGAACTATCACATTTTCAGCACGTGTTGTCCCCATTCATTTATGCTGAAACCAGCAAAGGTGCACAGGTCACTTCTGTCCCCACTACAGGCTTGACCCCGTGAAGCAAGAGGGTCAACCTCAGCATTTCTCGGTGCTAATATCAAAGGCCTTGAGCCTATAGATGTGCTGCCAGCACTGGAACAGATGTTTGCTAGATCCCAGAACAAACTGGATGTGTCTCTCACCAAGGATGTGAGATAGGATTGTTTCAGGAGTGCACAGTGTCTGTTTGTATGAAGACTCGAGGCATCAGCAGGACAGACTTCTGCAAGAACACAGCCAAATTAAACAGGTGGCTATTATTGAAATAATTTGGAATATTATTTTTTTTCCAAATCAGCAGAGATTGTTATATTCCTCCAAGAATACTCCAGTTAACCCATCCAAATGAAATGCAGGAGATGGAAACATCTGCTGACTGCAGGCTGTTAACTGCAGACTGATGTCTGCAAGCATCCCAGATTTGGAGGCAATACCTGAAGGCAGATCTTCAGCTTGCCTTGCCTGTTCTCGGGTGGATTTCTCTATTGGCACTGTCTCAATCCACAGAAATAATTTCAGGCCTACTGCAAGAAGGATTTGAGCCTCGGATTCCAGCATCCTATGTTTAGAGCTCTGAGATACACATTCACTCCCTTTAGACTAAACTAAATTACTTGTGTACCTCTAAAAAGAGAGCCACCAGAAAAAGTTGAGAGATTTTCACAAAAATATCCAAGACTTTGGTGATTTATCAATGTAGAACTGCAGGAAATTGGTGCAAATATCGAATAACATGGTTTTGAAATATTAATTCCCCACAGGCAAAACAATGACATCTATTTTATTGAGTATTATGATGTGGCTTACATTTCTGCAGACTGTTTCTCTCTTGTGTTTTGTTAAAACACCCAAGTTTTGTGCTTCTTCTACTTTATTCTCATTCCACCTAGTTAATTTTCTTCATTGAACATCTGTCTTGCATATCTAATAGTGCAGCGTGTGGTGATGGAGTGGACCTCATTAAAGACAGTAGCTCCTACTAGGCAAGAAGAAAACATAATAGTGAACACTGCAGCTCTTCAAGGTTAAGCAAACATCCCTGTGACAATGTTGCATAAGGCATTAATTGATGTAAAACGTTTGTATCCTTGGCTCCTGACTTCAGTGAGGTGTGCAGGAAATCAGCCTTGTGCCAGATGAGGTATTGAATTCCTATTTCTTCAGTCACCGTTAAGACATTTGAAAAGCAACCCACATTTTAAAGGTCAAATATGGAAGAAATATAACCACCGGTACACAGTAGTTTTGGAACAATGATGGATGAAGTTTTTTGTAGCTTCATTGTAACTTTTTTGTAGGAAAAGCTACCAGAAAACAAAACATTATGTGAATATTGCTTCCATGACTTTTCTTATACTAGAAATACATCCAATGCAAAAATCAGCTAAAAGTCCAAGCCACACGCTACAATATTTTTTTTTCCTTTTGATATTATTCTCACAACTCAACAAGTAAGCACCACTTAGCTCCACTGCTGTCAAAACTGCTAAGTCACATTTGCCCCAATTCTAAAAAGAGATTATTCATAACAAATGTATTGATCTGTCCATAAGCATTCTAGTTGAAAGACCGATCAATAAAAGGAGCCTCTACTGACTGCAGATTTATAATCCCACAGTAATGAAATGTTTGAACTTCATGAGACACAGCCAATGTTTTTATATGAACCCATTATTTGAAGCTACTGTACTTTAGTGTGGTATCCAGAATGGAATGAAATGGTTTCATTTTATTTGTCTTACTTAAAACTTTCCACGTATCTGTGCAACTGCGAGATTGAAATGATGGATTTCCTTACACATCCCATAAAGCAAAGCCACTAGCACAGCCAGCATCTTCCCTCTTCAGCTGAAAAAGCATATATATCACATCTGTACATTGCAAAGTCTGTTTGCATCTAAAGTATCCTAGCAAAATCTCATGGCAGGTTCAGTATCTTTACATATGTGTGTATATCTTGTGTAATATTTTTTTTATATTTGGATGATGTTTTAAAAATGTTATGACATCTATTTTGAAATCCATGCATAAAACAAGAAGGTCCAGTCAGAAAGCTTCCATTCACTCTAGCACTTCCACATCAGAGAAGTGACCACCTGAACAACATGAGCAGCTTCTACAAAGAATACCTCTGTTTGTTGAGAGAGCACAGCTAAAGCCTCAATACCTCTGCTGAGCCCCTGTAGGAGGATGAGGTGAACAAGAATCCTGCTGTATTAGCAGTTTTATCTCCAACCCACAGCACTGTCAACACCATTTAGGTCAAGGTCTCAAAAGCAGATCAGGTCCCAGTGGTTTGAGGTTAAGCTATGTATAAATGCTAAAGAATCTGTTATGTGCCAGCAGAAACAGTGCCTGGAGATGGAGGGTGGAGGAAAGGATATTCTTGGAGGAATAGATCTGGAAACACCCCTCACAACAGCAACAAATCCCTGCATGCCACGATCACTAATGCAGTTTAGAGAAGTGTGACCATTTGAGGCTTAGCAGCTGAAAACTTTACACCTAATAGCTGAGGTTCCAGCACATTGCAGCCCTGAACAGCTTCTCCTCCGATTCTGAGATGCCAGACTCAATCTGTATTAAATTTAATACATATTGAAATTGGCCCACTGTATTTGAGTTCTAAGCACTTTTAGAAGAGAAGACTGAGACTGCCAATAAAAGACCTTGCATCCAGTTGCAATGACAGAGCAATTTTCATTGCACCTAATCTGGCAACCTAACAGACATCACTCTGCTGCAAACCAGAACTATGATTTAAATAAAGCAGTGACCATTAATCATTTCTGATTTGGGAACCATCCACGGCCGTTTCACTGAGAAGGAATGAAGGATAAAGGACAGAAAGGAAAAAGGGATGGAGATGGCATTGAGTGGGGAATTACTGTGGTGTGTTCCTTACTTCTACCTCTCCATTCTATGTCTTACAGCTTGATATCTCCAAAAATTATTTCTGACAACGTAGGACAATTTCTTAGATGTCACTAGGCTCAGATTCTACTTTGTTTGCTATGAAGGATATTACTTTGAAGAACCATGGTTTAGCACTGAACAGTGCAAGCTAAGCAATGTATATTCTGAGGGTTTCTAAGACTCCTGTGATATTTGCTTGTTGAAATGTTCCATTTGCCTCAAGATTACTCCTCTCCTGTTAACATTTAGTGAACAAAAGAAAGGAACAACTATGCCTGAGTTAAAAGAAGGTCTTTAATAGCCCCAGGACAGGTAATAATTTGTTTTCATATATTTTTCTTCACTTCTTATACCCAAAATCCATTCTGTGACCACACAAAAAAAAATAGAAATATAAGGAAACAGAGAGAGAGAAGAGTTAAGAAAAGAAAAACAATTACCAAGAGGAATGATCTAACTTAGCAACCATTAATAAGAGAAATATACTTCCTAATTGCTTTATCTCTTGTTTACCATTCCTTTTTCTTTTTCATAAGGTTGCTTACCCCTTACTGACTCACCTTCTTTGTCTAACAAACAGGATCAGATCCCTTGCAAGCTCTCTTGCACAGTAGCTTTACTAAAAACTTCTTATCTGAACCATGTTCAAAAGGGCTATTAAAGAATAAATCACAGCTTCACATGCAGAAAGCTATCAGGAACTAGGTTTCCACATCTTGGGCTCAATCTACTCAGCCTCCAGTCCGTGGGACCCCTGGAAGAGCAAGAGCATGAAGGTTTTCATGATGACGCCAGGATTTCCACGTAGCACCTCACCACTCTGCAGCTCCTGAGACAGTTCCACCATCAAGTCTGCCAAACAGCCTTGAAATTCTGAACACATTACATATCTCGTCTGCCAGAAGTCAAGATTATACTTTAATCACAGCTGCTAGGCTTCTTCGTTTCCCCCATTCTTCCCTCTTCCATGATATATTTCTTTACTGAGTCACTTTAAACATCTGATTACCATTTGTGAGGATTCTGGTTCTACAAATGGGTTATTCCATATCACAACTGGTCACCACTGGCATAGTCACGAGGGAAACTAAGTTATTGCAGTTGTGTGTTATTATGTGCTAGCCGAAATGACTGCACCTTTTCTCTGGCTTTTTATACCTCAGACACAATAGCTAGTAAAATTGACATGCTTGCTCTGGAAAGGTGACAACAGGATTCAAGAAGTTAATTCAAAGAGTTGTTTTATCACAAAAGGCACAGGAGTTTGAATAGTTCCAAGGTGGAACTCCAGTGATTAGTGGGCCAAATTCCAACATATCAACATGTGGGGAGCTCTAATGCTGCAGTGACAGCTTCACAGCCTTCTAGATGATAGTCTGTGACTTACTGGAATTCTCCCATCTGCACAACCCCATCATCAAACCAATGACCACAGCTTGATTTCTTGAGTTTGGACAGAAATGGAAAGGGAGAACAGTAGACAAAGGTTATTGGCAAGTGTAGCCAGTAAAAACATCAGAGGGTTGGTGGGTTTTGTTGTGGTTTTGTTCACTTTTGACTTATAAAAATGTCTCTGAAAAGTTCCAGCATTGCCAAATCGTATGCATTTGCTGAAATGTTTATGAGAGTCACAAATTGACCTTCTGGCCTTTGACATTCATTTTTCAAAAGAAAAAAATCAAGTGGTATTTCACAGAAAGTAAGTGCAAAAGTGAAAAGACATGTCTTGTAAGGATTTGTCCAGCAGGGTTTTTCAGTCCTGTCATTCCCCTTTTTAGTCCAAGCCTAGCTGTGTTCTGAAATGAGAAACCAAGTGTAAGAGCCCAACTATTAATGTCTCAAACCTTGTGTGCTGATAAGATCTGAACGGAGAATGAGCAAGGCCTGCCTGGAGAGAGGAGCTGTAAGTGTCTCTCAACAACTCTTGATGCTCTTGATCCTTCCTGGCTCCTTGCAGATAAGTTAACAATAGGAAGAGGTAAATTCTGCATAGGCAGGATTCCATCTTCCCTCAGCCATTCACAGGTGACTGTCAAAGACCTGGATCTCCACAACCTTGCAGAAATACCTAAATGGCCAGAAATATGAACTATCCATGTGGCACCACCATCGGATTTCCTCTGGAGAGGAATATGTAGGAGAAAAGAGTACACCTGAATGAAAGAGGTTTCCCTGTAGCTACAGCTGCTCTCCTTAAATACTTGGATATTAATTGAAGCTATTTGCTTAGATTTAAGGCCATACAGTCCTGTAACCCAGCAAATACATCACTGTCATTGCTAGCATCAGGCCACAGGCTTTGCACTAGCTGTGCAAGGCCTCAGGGATAGGCCTTGTCTTAACTTCGTAATTTAAATACATCAAGTTGGTGGAGAATACAGTCACCTTGCCTGTACTTTCGTACATGGTAGTTGTGTTTCATAAGTGTGACATTCTGGGAATGCTTCTGGGGTTACCAGTCTACATCCATCACAGAAGGCCAGAACATGTTCTTACTGCACTATCAAGAATCTCACTTAAAGTACTTTCCTTCTGGGAAGCCTTAGGCTGTTAAAAATTAATGCAGCAAATTGGTAGAGAATTTAGGCAATAGGGCTCTAATTTTAGTACAACAAAAAAAGACTGAGTGCCAGTTTCATTAGCTTTTCCCAAAATTCTGTAATATTATCCGTCTTCACATAAATCCAGACACAAAACAGAGTCTTGCTATAACCTCAAAATGTAAAACTCCTACTAATACAATATACCAATACTGCAAACTTTCTTTAGGAATGCCCGGTAGCTTTCAAAACATTCTCCTGACAATTTGATTGTGTTTTGGGGTTTTTTAAAAATAATTTTATTGCTTCCTAAATGTCCCAAAGCCTTCCATACTGAGGAAAGAGAAACTTTAGAAAACATCCATTCAACTCCTTTGAAATCAGAATTACATTTTAAGTCCTCAAGTAACATTGTTGATCTTTTCCTTACTTCCAAGCCTCTTTAAAATGTATTTAATAAACATTCACTTGATAAATACTTTAGAACCATCCACAAGAAGTAAAAATAAAACAAAAAAAAACCCCAAGCATATCTCTTCAACAATATTGGCTGCTGAAGTTATAATTACTCTCTATGAAACTCAAATTTGGCACTTCTCACAGTGCCAAGAAAAGTTCAACATGCCTCTTCGGCATGCAAGGATAACCAGGCTACTGACCAGATGTACAATCCTAGACAAAAACTGCAATTCACAGTTTCATTCATCAGACAGATCAGACCTTTCAAACACTAAGAGAAAGTGTCTCTGAACAGGAGGTTCTCCTTTACAGAGCCCTGTCCAAGTCTGTTGCTTGAGGAAATGAGGACTTGTAGCTGAAAAATCAGACATCTGGACTCACTGAATTCTGTTATTTTGCCCCTCATTAGGAGAATTTGGCAAAGGTGATATTTAACTCTGTCTCTCAGGAATCTTTCAGACACTGATAACACTTAGGAAATTATACAAAGCAGCACATGTGAAAAAAGAAAGGGGAAAAAAACACAACCAAACCAAAAAAGAACCCCACAAACTGGAAAAAAAAAATAAATTAGAAAACACTTAGAATACCTCTCTCAGTAGCCTGAAGGAAAATCAAGAAGCAAGAACAAAATATCCATATTTCATATTCATTTTAAGATTAAGTCAAGAAAAAAATCATAACTGTCTAATTTAAACCCTAAGGAACAAGGCACAACTTAAAAATTATAACATTGTTCAAAGGGTTTAGATATTTTTCTATTTTCACCTGCTCCAGAGAGAGTGAAAAATAATCTGAAGTGAATCAGATTAAATAGATACCTCTGGAGAGCAGTTGTCATTTCTGTGCCTTGTTCATCTGATGACCAGTACAATGAGACGTTGATTGAAGTTCTTCTGTGTTTCAGTAGTGATAACAGACAGAAAATGCAGAGAAAATTAAAGCCTCCAATGTTATCTTCTCAGAGAAATTTTGCCAATAAACTCAAACCCATAAATTATAAAAGTTGCAATATTCAATATTTTTTGTCCTGTTTTTATAGTGCAAGTAATAGGTTTGGGGATTTGGGGATATTTTTATTGTCTCAAGTATTTCGTCTCCAATACTTTTGAATCTGTATATTTACTAGTGTTTCTATTATTTTCCGGAAACCTGAATCTTACTTCATTTTATGTAACTCTGGACTTTACTTTTTTATCTTGCTGCCTCCTGAAGCAACATTATCCAGTTTTTTTCATTCTTTCTAGTTATAAAATAAGGATATGGCTTATCCCACACCTTACAGTTATGATTAACACATAACACAGTTATGATTAACATTATGGAGACTCAAATCCTTTGCCCCATCCCCTGGCAGGAACCCAAATCTCAGGCTGCATTGCAACAACAGACAATTCAATCCATGCTATATTCCCAAACCTGAGTTGTTCTTTCTCCTTTTGCTTTATAACATTGAGGTGCCATGCCTCCCTTGACATTTCATGGCTGAGGAGGAAAATGCTCCATCAAGAAGCCTCAGGTACTCAAATGATTATGCTTCTTCACCAGCTTTCTGCCCTTGGACTTGGCCTCGTTTCCATCCAATTGTCCTGAATTTATGGGTTTGGGGCAGCTCAATCAAATCACTCCCCAGGCTGCTCTGAAACCAGCCAAGCTCCAGGATTCTCATCTACATATTTAAGGTTTTGTACAACAAAGAGGAAAAGGAGGGCAGAGGGGAGCCAACAGGTTAACAGGGCTTCCTTTTATGATTCCTTAGGGGAAGAAAAATAGCACTCTAATGATTTAAACAGCCTGATGTGTGTTGTCATGGCCTGTAAGTCAGCACCAAAGAATTATATGCAATACATCTCATAGCAACTAAACAATGCACTTGCCATACAACAATAGTGTGTTACTCACCTAATATGCTCCCCAAATCCAGCCCAGGCCCTTTAGTAGGTGACCAATTTAAAGGTAAATCTCTGGAGATTGGTTATTGCTATGTACTGTACCTTGCAGAACAACTCTGTACTAATGATTTACCTGAGAAAAATCTCCTTCGCATTCCTTTCCTCTGTTCTCAGAAACTTAATTTCCACGTTATCAAGGTATTTTAGAATGCAGTTAATTTTCACTATAAGCAAAGTAAATGCCTCTAATTTAAGGAGTCTCCGCAGTGTTAAACCTGAAATGATTTTGAATAAAATGCTTAGAGAAAAATGGAAATCAAAATAACATTTATATTGTTCTTATTAAAATTTAAAAGCACTACAATTTATCCATATTGTATTAAGCCTTCTTAATGTCATCAGGAAAATCATTAATCTGTTAGTAGAGAGAAATTCAGTGTATCTCCATTCATCTGAAACCAGCACTTCTGTTTCTCTGATGCACAAGATGAATAAAGGATACAGCCAACTCACCTCTGCCTGTGCCTTACCCACCCTGTGCAGCCTCCAACAATCAACTTTCCCTACCAAAGCCCTAGGAAGCAGCCCAGTGTTTGCTGACAAGTCCCACTGAATTTGGATGATTTGCACAGAACTGGTGTCCACCTTCACACGAGGCACCGTGTCAGGATGGGAGCCAAGGAAGGGTTTAGCCCGAAGCATCTTGGGCTTTCCAAAATCAAATCTGAGCTAGCAGGAGATGCAAATCAGTAATAATGCTTTCCACACAACCAGCTATTATTGCTGTCATAACCAAGCAGAGGAGTTGAGGGTCACTACATTTTAATACAGTCTCTCTTAACTTCCAGCATTATTAAGACTTTGTGAGTCACTCAGTGCAATGATTCCAAAAGGGGGGGATAAGGTAGATAATGGAGCCTGCAGTCATGGAAGAGACTTTGTTATTCCTGGGAGACATTGTACAGAAATGTCAGATTAGACACCTTGAAATGTGCTGGAACCAGTCTTTCTGTAAAAGTAAATAATGCTTAAAATAATTAAACTAGAGTTTATTTTAATAAAAGCCAGAGGGACTGGGAGCTGGGAGGTGGGGAGAGATACTTATCTGATATTTACTCTGGTCATTATTTTTCTATAGACTGAACTGAATGAAATTATACACAGTTTTTACTTTTGGAATCCTAAAACACTGTAAAAGTGCTATTAAGTTTTAGCTTGGTTAGGTTTGTCTTTAAGAATTCTAATAGAATATATATAATTTCACTTTGGTGTCTGCCTGGAAACAAACTGATTTTCCAGAAGCAGAGAGCAAACACTGTTCTGCCTGCTTTTGTAAGGCAAGAAGTAGTAGCTTGAAACCTGTCTGATTCCTCAATTTCAAAGGCAAAAGGATTAATTAATAAGGTATTATTAATATTACTTTTAGTAACAAATCAAAGGTGAGAATCACCACGTTGACGTGTAAGTTTCAACCCCTTTGGAAGTGTGGGGCACATCTAGCAGAAACTAAAATTAAGGACATAATCAAAACCACACTTGCCAGATCAATAAGTAATTCATTATAAGAAAGGCAGTCTGCTAGGTGTCTGTTAGGTTTAGCAGTTGAAATCTGAGGTGCTCAGTCATCATCAGGGGCAAAGACCCCAGGTTACTTCTGGTAATCATTTAGTCTTTGCTGTTTCCTAGTCAGTGCTCTGTGTTAATATTTAGTAAACACAATAGAAGATAAATTTCCTTTTTCTTTTCTTTTTTTTTTTTTTTTTTTACTTTTTTCTTATTACCTTTTATTTTTCTTTTGCCAGAAGTCCTTTTAATATGCACAGAATAGCCACGGCAAGGATTTTTGTGATTATAATCATGAAGATGTCTTTTTTTTTTTTTTTCAGAGCCATCTAATTTCCTGTTTTCTACTCTTCTATCCAGGGGCAAAATGAAGTTCCAAATATCCCCACTTCATGACATTTAATTACAGGTCAGGTTTGTGTTCCTGAATTTTATAGGAAACAATATTAGTCACACAGGTCTTTGTGCCTGATTACTTAATATATTAATACTTGAGAACTGCACTCGAGCCAGTCCTGAGCAACTGCTGGCAGTTCACTGCACCATTATTTAAAGACAAGACCCTTGTTTCCAAAATCCTGTCTTTACATTTCACGTCCAGTTTACTTTTATTCATATAAAAACAGGTAATCTGGCAAGTAGATTAGCAGACTGCTTGTAAAGTTTTTTCTGCTTTTTTTTCTGAATGCTCTGTGCAGATTTATACTTATTTCCCTTTCAGTTTGAAATGCTAAATGCATGTGTATTATTATTATTTTATAAGAAACTACATCTGCTTGCTGAACACATGAAATTAGAATTGAGTTTGTTCAGCCTGTTTAGAACATAAGGATTTTTTTGCCTTATATTACCAATGTAAATTGTTAAAAATAAGCCACCTGCTTCAAAACACATTTGTTTTCTTTAATTATATTTTTTTTTTAGTAAAGGAGACTGTCTCTTATAATCATTGTGTATTATTTCACATATCTTCATCATTCATATATAACCATCTCTAATTAATATAGAGCTGGATATATAAAGTAATGACTGTAGCTTTTAGCATTGTTTTCTTCTGTACTCTCTGGGTCTAAATGATAAACTCAAGATAATCTCTATCACTCCTTGCTATCTGATCCTCCTTCTACAGGAGGTCACTGTCACCACAGTGCCCATCAGGAACATCCAGAGCAGCACCAGGATGCTCACAAAGGTGACAGGCAGAAGAACCACTCCTAGTTTCTCATCTGCTAGTTTATAGAGCGATTTCAGTTCCTGGTTTATTCAGACTTCCTGTTCATTCCCGTATAATATAGGAATAAAACCTGAAAACAAGTTTATGAAAAAATAAAACAGATCTTTGCTTGATGATGGAAAGCTCAATAAACAGCATATGTATTTTGTAAATAAATTTTGCCATTAATTTTACAATAAAACAAAAAAAAATGGTGAGAATTGTCAGGAAGTCTATGGATAAAGAAAGGAATTTGCAAGGGGCTGAAATAAGGCTTAATTTGGAAAACAGTTTTGTGTTTATGCAAAAGACCACAACTTTTTTTTTTTTAACTGCCCTTTTAACAAGAGCATTTCACAAGAACAGCCGTCAAAGGTCAAGAAGATTTAGGAATGCTTCTTGCTGAACTCAGACGAGGAAGGCTTTGTTCTGCATGGGGATGTGCTCAGAATGTGTGCAGGGAAAATGAAGATGAGATGTTGGGGGAGACAAAGCATCATCTTTTGCTTGGTGTTGTATGCATGCTTCCATCTGTCCACTGCACAGTATTTTGTCTGAGTGCATAAAACCAAGGATGATAGAATGTCTTCGGAGGGCAAGCAGGAAACGAGTGGCTAAATGAGAATATTGAATTCCTGTTCCTCAGGAGTCAGACCTACATGTTTCCAGAAAGAGTGTAGACTAATATTGCCAAGGCCAGAGTAAGAGATAAAACAAAATGAATCACTTGAGTGCCCCAAGATGAGGAAAAAATGGAGGAAGAATAATGGCTTATCAGAAAAGAGATAAGCAGAATTTACTTAGGATGCTTTTGAGAGAGGCCCGCTTATTTAAACTCCAACCAGGTGAGAAGCTGCAGGCACCTGATCTAATCGTTTGAACCTTTTTCTCCAGTTGCCCTATGCCATTGCTAGGTGAACAGAAAATAGGTTGGCTTGTTCCAAACTTTATCTCGGATGTTTGAAAGGTAGGACCTGACAAGCCTCAGCTGCAGTTTTACTGCATGCTGATACGGAGGAAAGAGGTGGGGACTCGTTTTAGTGTCTGGTCTCAGAACAAATGAGATCCGAAGGGCATAGACCAGTGGCAGGTGGGGGCTGTGGAGAAGAGGAATCAAGGGTGCAGAAAGGTAAATCAGGATGGCAGGTTGGGCAGAGCTGTGATGAGCAATGCTGTCTGTGCTGTGTGATAGTGACAGTGTCAGCTTTGCAGCACTTCCAGCATCTTCTCTGTGTCACGTGGCATTGATTCTGAACAACCATCCTGAGTTCATCTTGGCTGCCTGTACACAAACAACACACACGAGATGTCCCAGCCCCTTCTTTTGCCCTGGAGAGGGAAACCAGGATAATCAAGTGACAATCTTTCCCCATACATTTTTTTTTGGTAAATTTAGAGTTCTTCTGCTCCTTTCCCATGAATCTTTTCAATAGTGACCATCATAACTGCTGTAACCAGTGCCAGCACAAAAGACAAGGTTTTTGATTTTACTGAGCCACTGACAGAGAACAGAGAATGTCCAAATCCAGTTTGCTTTGTGCGAATCAAATGAGCCATCTGCAGACATGCAGCAGGGTGTATGCTATCCTGTAAGCCCTAAAGCACAGATGAGGTTAATTGTTTTTCAGTTCAAAAATACCACTTTTCTAAATGCCTTTATTTGTTTTGAAGAGAAATTAAAAGAAGGAAACAATGGGTTGTGCAAAACAAAACAGTTTAGTTAGGAAATAGGCATCAGAAGAGTGGGATACGTGCCATGCTGCAAAGCTCATTTACCAACAGAGTCTTTTAAAAACTACACTGAACACGACTTTAGTACTTACGAGCCTTGGAAGGAACAATAGCATGTAAGACATCCTGAGGCAAAGGGAGAGGAGAAATCCTTCCCCCCTCATCTAGGGCTGCATGAGTTAGCCAAAGCAAATAGTCAGAGTGCCAGTTGCTGTCCCGTGATGCCCTGCCAAGCTCTGCCTGTGGACCAGCTTATCTCTGTGGATGGCTGGCTGCCTCGGGTTTGTGCCATGAATTATTGAACCAAATACCAGACTGACTTCTCAACTTGTGGTAAAACAGGGGTGTATTAGCAACTATTGCTTCCTGTATATCCTGTCAGTCTGAGCAGCTTTGTCTGTGCCCTTCCGTGCCCTTTCTGCAAGCAGGGAGAAGGAAGGACTGTGTAGGGGAAGGAAATAGGTCTCAGATCCTTCCATAGGAGAACTCTTGGATTTTCTTCAGCTATATTTTGTAGGCTGTTAATTTCCATTTTGCTCTTAGCTTATAAAAATCATCACACTGCTGTTTCTCCTTCTTTAGGAATATTATGGGTTTTTTTTAAGTTTGTCTCCACTGCCCCAATACGGCTGAAATTACAGGCTAAAAGAATTCAATCAATACAGTCAAAATCTTAGGATCATACCTTGGTGACCTACATGAAATTCTGGAGGAAAGCAAAAGCACAGGCTGCAAGAAGAAAGGGCTTGGAGAAGGCAGTAGGAAGTCATGCAAATTTAATGGAAATAAAATAGCTCCCAGTTACCCACAGGCAACAAAGCTGGAAAAGATGAATTTCTGTCTGGTGATTAAGGCAACTCCTAACCACTCTTCCAGCTGCTATCTGTTCCTACAAAGTTATTTACTGAGGAGCTAGGAAGACATCTTAGCCTGAGGAGAAGTGAAATGCTGTAATTTGAACTCAATTTTTACAGGAAATTTAAAGAGAGTAGACAGAAGAAAGAGTTTGGAAGAATCTTCAAGAAGTAATTCTGGTTTACTTTTTTCTTTTCATATTGGCAGAAGATGCAGGACCTATAGAAACATGCATATTATTATTATGTTTTTTCTCACATCTGGTGTGAGAAACAAAACTTAAGGCTTTTACTGACAGACAGCAGCAGATCAGCATTAGCATTTCTACATTTAACTGGTCAAGGTGGAGTACATACTCTGCATCACTATGGTTTACCTATATATCTATAGCATATAATTAGGGGTTGCACTCCATGGCCTTTAAAGGTCCCTTCTAAAGCATTCTGTGATTGATTTGATGGTTAAAAATGGTCTATTCAGTTTATCTGCTCAGATCTGAAGTATGCTGGCTGTCAGAAAAAGCAGATATGAAAACATAGCTCTTACCCTCAAAAATCCCCAGAGTGTCAGAACATTGTAATTCTTATATAGTACAGACCCAACCACTGAACGACAGCTCCTCAGCTTCCAAAACAATTTAAATTACTATGTAGAAGCATTTCAAGAAGAAGTGCAAAAGCAAAGGCTAAACAAAATGCTCTCTAGAGAAGCAGAGTCCACAAAGGTATCAAATCAAGTCACAGATGGTTCATTATACAGACATCTTAAAAACACTTATGCTGAGTTTATAGTGATTTCTGCAACCTCACCAAGCACCCTGGAAGCTTCTAATCAGAAGCTTTTTTTTCTTTTCAGTTCATTATGAGCTTAGTTTCTGACCCCATTACACATTTTCTTTCAATAACCATTATTCACAAGTTTATAGATTAAAGTGACGTTTCTTTTACCATTCACTTGCTTTGAATAATGTATTAATTCACTTCAGAGCAAGATTCAAGATATCTTCTCCTCCTTCATTTGTCATATGCACTGATTGAATTAATATCAGATTAGTCTGCAGGCCACTTTGGGAAAGGGTCATTTCCAGCAGGGTATTTGCAGAGCGTTCACTGCTAATGAGTCTGCTAGAGCTGGGTGTTAGCAGAATACAATAACAGGTGCTATTAACAACAAAAACACCTTTAGTTTCCAAGATCAGGTGAGGAGAAGTTCAGAAACAAATCAGACAATTCCATTCTGCTGTCTGGTGAATAGTGATCACTTCACAAAATGAATTCAGTGTTTGCAGCTTCTGCTGAGCATACCTGATTGATGGGAGTCCTCACTGGAGCCACTTGCCAGAGCTGATGTGTTTCAGCACTGCCTTCTCTCACACTGAGCTCTAATTTGCTGATTACAAATTGATGGCATTGCTGATTTTGTCCATTTAACATTCTTGTTTCTACGTCCTGGTCTTTATATAAGCACAAGAGAGGTACAAAGTAAGAGCTAATAAAACACATAAAGAAACCTCCTCTGAATCTGGCACGCTTGCAGAATGGTAACTTCAAGTAAGCTAGTATACATTTCTTCTTTTCTTCATGTTGATTTTATTTTTTTTGACTAAGCAATTTTCTAAATTAAACTAAAATGCTATAAATTCAACACACAATACAATTAGTAAGGCAATTTAAAGTTTTAAAACCTAGAATGGCAGCATATTATCATTTTAAGCCTAATTTATAGTGAACGTCAATGAAGAGCTCTGTGTGAAGATTTTAATAACATCATGAAATGTGTATGAAATTGCTATCTATAATAGCAAAAGCATGAAGACTCATGGCAAATTAACATATTGGTTAGTCAGCAAAATTGTCAGTGCAGAATTGCTAGGGAAATTCAAGTAATATAATGGGCAAGGTGAAATAAAACATGGGATTATCCAAATAAAATACCACTGGAATATATAAACTTTATACCATAGTACAGTATTGAAAAAGTAAAAGTATGCCTTGAAGGTAGAACACCTTCACAGTAATTTTTAGAAACTGCAGATATTTGTAAATACTCTGATAATAATATAAACATTTCATATCATTCATAGAAAAGAACTCCTATGTAACTAACATAGAAAAGCAGTTTCACACAAAAAAAAACCCCAAACATAAAGGAGAATGTGATGTGTCCACTTTTACAATCTCTGCATGTAGCCCAGTCTGTAAAGCAGTGAAATTTCACATCTTCTGGGAAACTCAGAAATGATCCTAACTTGGTAGATACCTGGAGAGTGTTTCAAATGCCTGACTGCAGGGATTTCATGCCACTTTTGACCCTAGTACAATTGCATGGGACTAGCTTATATAACACATGACCCACAGGAGACACAGATCCTTTGAAGAAGCTGCTAAATATCAGGCACAAGGCCCTAGTACATCTAAAGTGTCACTAGAGAGCTAAATTAAAGCATCTGAATCCCATGTTCACCCCTGCCTAGCTGTTGTGCTGGAGCAGCTGATAGGCATTGTTGCCACTCATAGCCTTACACTCCTTTTTCTCTTTTCAAGCAACTTTCTCTTCAGATATGTTGAAAGCAATGGTTACTCCTTACCTTCAAACAGGCAGGAAGAAGGACCTTTGGAAATGCAGACAAGTCAGCTACTCAATCACCGTGGGAAGGTGATGGAACTGGAATCCAGGGAACCACTTCTAGGCACATGAAAGACAGGAAAGTGATCAGGGGCGGTCAGCATGGACCCACAAAGTAGAAGTCATCAACTTGACAACAACCTGCCACACCCACGTAGTAGTGCATATCTCAAGCATGCATTTGCATAACCATGCAAAACTCTCACCTGCATGCAGGAAAATAAGTGTTTAAGATGTAACAGAGAGCACCTCCACTTTGACATACTCTAAATTGCTTTATGTTTGGTACCTCTGTCCAGATTAACAATCCCATGGCCAGCTCCACAAATATTGCTTCAATTGCCATGGAAAAAGCTCTGTATTGCAGAGGTAATCTCAGTCGTTCATTTCCAGTCTTGAAATTGAAAAAACATTGAAGATAATAGTAACACTATTTTGACATTTTCTCCAAATATTTTTGTTACTGCAGAAACAATCAAGTTGACCTGAGACTGTTACTTTTGCAGGAAAATTATGAGCATTTTTACCCTTCTCCACCAAAAATTTCTGAGAAGTCCATGTGGCATACCTGAAAGTTGTTACTATGCCTCTTAGACTATCCAAAAGTCACTGTCATATCCATATGTCATATTAATAACACACCACACAGTTTCTCATTCATTCACTAAGATATACTTGGTGATGTTTGAAGTTCTGCCAAATTACTTAGTCTACTCCTATGGAGCATTTTTTTCTCTTCCATGACTCTTCAAGAGACTTATTTTGAGATTAGAGGAGATACAACAGTACATAATTCTATTTTATTGAATGCTGTTGAAAAAGTGTTTTATTACAGCATATTCTACTGGTAGTTTCAGAGGTAACTTGTGCAGCCTTTATGACCTGATTCAAGGTTGGTTGCTTATAAATAACTCTCTTGAATGTTTATATTGTCTTGTTACTACAAATGTTTTGTGATTTGTAGCTGTATAGTTAAATGTATCAGACAATATATGGTATATATGTAATAGATAAAAAGGACTATATAACAGAAGCTGGCAAAATTAATCAAGAAAAATAACTGACAATTCTTGATATCTCCTGTCACTGACACATAATTTTTCTGAACTGAGTTGCAAAGAAAGAATTTAGCTATAATTTATCTGGGTGATGTTTACCCACAGCATTATGAACATCTGAAAACTGACATGTAGCATGTTTTCTGCTAAACTTTACAGTACATGCTGTGTGAGTTATATGAAAACTAGGATAAAAATGCAGGGTAATCAACTAAGCGTTTCTGTGAATAAAGTAATGAATACTGCACACATTTGGGGTAAGGACTTGCTGCACAGCGTGCTTTTGGTTACTGACAGTTTCTAGAGGCTTTACTAGACTTTGGCTTAGGCCCTACAAGTTCAGAGGAGGATCCAAGGAACAGCATTGAGTTGTTAAAGTCATAGAGCAATATCTAAGTTCTAGCACATACCTGCAGGTAAGCACAGCACTACTGTTTCCACAGCATCTGTATGCTTTCTTGTGCAGGATAATGTTTACAAGGTGGATCCAAATAAACCACAACTGACATACATACATATGTTGGTAATAATGTGGCCAGGCTGTTCTGTACGTAACTTCCAGCCCAGAGAAGATGATATATTCTTAGAGCAATGATGTGTTTCATTAGGCTGTGCTAAAATATTCCTGAAGGTATAATAGCGTGGATGCTGTACTTGGCTGAGCCAAATCTCAGAAGCACCACTAGTGATGACAACTTAATTCAAGCCTTCCAACTCTGGCAAGAGCACAGCTATGGAATGCTGCTAGGGACATCCTAGATGTGAAAATAGGTCTTCAGTGAAGGGACCCACAAATGCAGCCTTTGGAAATACTGGTGACATCACAGCTGCCTTTCTTAGGCAAGCAACATTCATTTGTGCCTTCTCTCAGACCATAAAGATTCATAGATAACATCCACAATCTTTGCCACAGAAAAAAAGATTAGCACAGCCTACCTCCAACAGAGATCCTGTTTATATTTCTGTTCTAAATCCATTTCAAGAATGTCTATAATTTATATTTTTACATGACAACAGAGATTTACTTTCTGATATTTGTACTTATCAATAATTTATCAACGATGGGTGAAAAACCCTGAGAAAAAGGCAATGTATGTGCTGCTCTGCCTGAGGAGAAAGCCTAAAGGAGCTTGGGATTACAATTGGGAGCATTCAGTTGCCAGTAGGGAAGAAAAATGCCTATTATTGTGATATGAACCCTTTGCTTGGAACTGAAAAGTCTGCTCTGAAGGCAATCTTTAAAAATCTTTAAAATCTTTCCCTTTTTGTGTGTGTTCAAAGACTTGGACAGCTTTGTGCACTCTTGCTCTGGGCAGCAGATTCAGTATCAGCAATCATCCTTGCACAGTTCATCAGCTCATTTCTCCTGCTGCATGATGCAGAGCTGCAGCTTGAACCAATTAGGCTTAAAAGTAATGTTTTGGGTGTTTTCTTTTGTTTTTCTGATGTTAGGCCTATCTGAAAGACAGGTGGTTTTGTAGTACCTACCTAATTTTTTACCTTATTGATGTGTATTATGCTCTTCAGTCGGCAGTGCTGTCTCACCTATGAAAGAAGAAACAAACAGCTGGCCTAATGACACCTTCAATTTTCTTACCACTTAATGGAACTACATTTCAAACATGGTTTTCACATCTCTTTAAACTGGCATAAGTCAACATTAAGGTCAAAGAACCTATGTAATTCTCCTTCCCTTTATGTGCTAGCACAAACTGCCTTTCTGAATGCCATTTTTTGGTTATTATTGTTGACTAATCAAGATCGTTTTAATTTAGGTTTCCCAGATCTGCTCTGTTATGTAGGTTTATAAATGCTTATAGCAGCAGAAGGGAGGGGATAAAGCAAGTAGGAGAAAGTCAGAGCAGCAGAACTGCTTCCTTCCTCAGCCTGAAGGCACTGACTACATGCTGAGCACGCAGCCATGCCCCAGGTGCTTTACAAAGGTGCTGAGCAGACAAAGCACTAACAGAATTTGTAGTTTTGTCCAAGAGTTTGGATTCCAATACTGATTTGCACAGGCACAGTATGAAAAGGGAGCATTCTGGCCCTTGACTGGGGCTGTGGCTGCTTATTACATCTACGTGTCAGACTTTCAGCCATGGAGCATCATTTCAGCACGAGTTGGAGACTTTGTACACGGACCTCAGTCAAACCAAAGAACTTCAGAGGGCCCAAAGAAGAATTCAGGTGTCTGTGTAGACTTAGCCTTATTTAGCTCTGTTCCTCTTGGATGAGTGGCTAAATCAAGTCATAACCCATTTTAGTCAGAAAGGGACTGGTGTTCTTACAACCAGATGTGAATCAAAGCACCTAAGTTGAATAGGGCATCCAGTGCTATGGAAACTTAGTAGAAGTGTTCATAACAAAATAATCATCATTTAAGGAAAATTTTTTTCTGACAGCATGATATTCAATAATCTTTTTAATTATTTCCCCAGTGCTCTGCCTTAGGTTTAAAGGATTCAGAAGGTCTCCTTTACAAATTGCTATCGTATTTCTGTGAAGGTAACATGAGTGTCCAAGTGCTTACTGAAATGGTTTGGATTTTTTTTTTTTTCTAAGCATGAGTTTAAAATGTAAACGATAATTTTTGTAACTTTTTTCAAAAGGCATTTACTTCACTTAGACAGAAGAGCTTACCTGCTAGATATTCTTATCACATAAGTGAGAAGTGAAGAAAAATAAAAGACAGTATGGCTCTGAGCCTATTCTAATAGCAATATCTCAATGTTATTCATTTAATAGCCTGCAAAGTTACTTTGAGGACCAGTCCAAAATATGAAAATATTTCAATTCAGATACTTGAATTACACTCTTTTTGTGTCTACCTAACCTTTATCCACATCAGCCAGTTTTAACAGTGTGGTATTTGCCTATGCCACTGATATTTTCACCACACAGGAGGGGAAGAGGCATTGAAATCATAGAGGCTTTTTGGCAAAATGAGAATAGTTACTATTGTGTCATTGCTATTTGCAAATCCCCTTTCAAATGATGTCTCTAGATTATTTTATGCTTGAGATATTGCAAAACTAAAGAGATCTTAGTATTTAAAGCACACTAAGTACCCATTTCAAACATGTGGTTGCACTTAGAGATAATAATGTTCATAATCTTTCATTAGTGGACTCAGACATTATTCAATGGATTCCAGCTCATACTAAAATTGTACAGCTCCTTTGACCTCCTAGCACTTAGAAAATGCTAGTTGCCTTTTTAGAGACTCCAAAAAAAAACCCCCCAAAATTGCAATGTATAACCACTTTGCAAAATATAATCATTAGAATTCTTTTACAACCTATGTTTTTGTTTTAATAGCTCTTTGCAATATGCTAGCACTTTCCTAGTGAGTCACCACTAACCTGGAAGCATGTTACATGCTGTACACATCTGGCATTCCACAGCAAATGCAATGGTGATGGTAAGAAAGATGTTTCTCGGTACATGCCACCTGTGTTTGACAGCTGACAAGCAAATGATTCAGCTACGAGAAAAAGATGTGCAAAATCACATTCAGCTGCTAATAAAGAAGTTCATTTACAAGGATTAACTGGGGGACTTGAAGACTTATTCAGGTAATTAACTATAAAAATTACAAATATATGAGGGAATAGAAAATAGATAAGCTTTTTCAACACTCTGAAAAATGTAGATTAGTGCACAATTATTCCTTCAGAGTAACAGATGCCTGGGTGAAAGAGCCCACACATATGTAGGGTATTATATCTGTTTTTCTAGTGTCCACATTTGTGATCCATGTGTAAAAGAGAAAGCTGTATTTTACTGCTTGAGATGGCAGAAGAGTTGGATAACCCCGGGGTGATCCACAGGAAATGGAAACCATTAAATGTATAGTAGCCATCCCATTTCCATCCAAAGTGTTCAGAACTGCTGCAGAAACCTTTGAAGGTTAAAAGAAAGAGCTATAACAAAGAAACCTCGGGATAACAGTCTCCAAGACTTATGGCAGGACTATGTGAGGTTTTTCCACTTGTCATACTTATTTTCATTTCATGGGATATGTCTGGCAGACAGAAAGGAAGCAGTTGCTTCAAAGAGATCTTTGAGGAACGTAATGAAAAGGCCAAACAATAATCCTTATCTAGCAAATCCATCTCAATTTTTAATAAACTCCTCTGTCATTTTCTTCTTTAAAACATCTACAGCTGGATCAAAAATTTCAGCAGCTCATGTCAAATGGTTTTGATATGTCATCAGACTTGTACCATATTTAAATGTCAGTGTGATTCAGGTTAACACTCAAGAATGACAATTCATCAGTTATATACTTGATTCTACTAATAAATTTCAGACCGATTTCCAGCAAAGACTAACATCTATTTTCTTGTATTTAAAGAGCTTAAAATTGTATCTCTCAGTCCAGATTTCCCAGTCCAGCATTCATCACACTCAAAGATGTGGACTAAACAGAGCCAACCTTTAACATTATACCAAAAAAAAACAAAAAAGCATCAAGCTCACTGCTTATTCATGAATCAAGTTGAGTTTTTTTGTGGAAAGAAAAAAATAATAATAAAAAAAGTTTTAGGATTAATTTAGTAACATAAATTTAGAGAGGTAATTCACAGTACCAAAGGATCTAAATTTTCAAAATTAACCATATTTAAGAAACTATAGGAGATTCAGCAGTTAAGTGCCTTGAAGATCCTAAGCCCTTTGATGCATTTTGCATATCTCTAATAAATAAAAGCAGTACTGAGTAGAAAAGCATTAATTGAAAAATGTGTTGATTGCAGTGATAATAGGCAATTATACAAAGCTACGCACAGTCACCCCAGGACTTATTCCTTCATTAGGGAAGTCCTAGCTCACTGAAGACTTCACTCTGCATACTAGCATGTGACAATACCTCCCTTCAGAATAATTTCATTTCTTTTACAGGAAAAAAACATTCCAAGATACAGCCATCCAGAAGAGCAGCTTGCTTAGTGTTCTGAATTTATTATAGGCAAGGAAATAAATCCATTGCATATTTATGATTTTGAGTTTGCTTTAATAAACACACTTCAAGATTACTTTTTCCCCCCTTTTTATGTCAGCAACATGCCAGAAAAAATCTAATAATAGAAAAATTACAGCAAATATACCACTGTATTTGCTTAAACAGCAATATGCCACTGAAATGGGATTCCAAATACCACTAAGAATAAGGATCTGCTTTGACATTGAGTGGGTAATTCAGAAATCAGGCTTAGCCTTTTGCTGGGTTCTGTCAGTCTATATCTACTCTGTCACTGTGTTCAAACACAATCCTCCTCTCTCCTTTGTACACCTTTTGAGAAGTTATTCCACTAAAAGCACAGCTTTTGTGTTTACACTGCCTTAGGCTGTGATGACTCAACTTATCCACCTCCTGCTTTGTGCAATATGGCACATAGCAGATAGAGCTTGAGACTGCATCTACACCACACATACCTCCTTTAATTCGTCACAGCAGCTCACTTGATTCTCATGGAGACCAAATAGAAGGAATTACTATCACACTGGAAAACCTGACATTTTGAAAGCCATCCGGTTTAGTTTTTAGAAGCTCTCGGCATCATAATCATCTCTTGAGTAATCACAATACTTCGTGAGATTTTGTTGGGCTTTGTGGGCTGTTGAATTACTGCAAGGCCAGGCAGGGCATGGCTCTTCCCACAGCTCTCAATGAGTTAAGATGCTGTGCAGCGAGGCATGGAAAACAGAGAGGAAGTGCAGGCAGCAGAACAGAGCACATACAGTTCAACAACCTTGGTTTAGTAGCCTCCTGATTAATTCGTTCAGGATCTAATTATCAGGCACCAGAGAACAATGACAAAACAGCCATCCTAATGGAAAGAAATAATATACAGAGAGAATTCTGGAAGGATAAGTAATGTTCTGAAATAGTGCACTGCTGAAGCACAAGTGCACTGGGTAAGATCACAGGCCCACAGCAGAGCTGTGTCTGTGCTTTCGGAATGACCAAGAGATGCTGTGGGAAGGAGTTTAAATCAATATACACACACAACAGTTGCACCCTCTAGGTACTTCTTTGTGCAAGACTACAGCAAAGTTCAATATTGCTGCACCTTAAATGCTGTGGATGTTCCCCTGTGCTCTGTGCAGACCCACAAGAGCCACTCCAGTGGAAGCCTGATGCTGAAAATCTTTGTGCAAGTTTTCCAGTCCAAATGTGAAGTCGTGTTTTTGCTATTCTACCTCTGGGTGGTTAATGGAACATTTTATTTATGAGGCTTTCTGTACTTGCATATTGTGCTTTCATTTTTATTACTCAGTTTTTCGGGATCTACTGGGATATATTGTATTGTTTAATTAAACTGTGTTTTAGCAATTGTTGTTCAAAACTCATAGTTCCATTGACAGAGGTATCCATAAATACAAATATTTCATTGCTATTCTTTCTAATACTGCCCATTATTGTGACATCTGTTATATATTTACTGAACAAACTGCTTTTCTTTAATATATCATAGACTACAAGAAAAGGGGAAAAAATGACTGTTCAGTAAAGAAAAAAAAATAAAGAAATAAAGACAGAAATTGTAGTGTCCAATAAGAAAGATGAAGAGCAAATTCCACTGTCAGCATGAAATCAGGAAGAGATATCCTATGAGTGAGGAAAGATTTGTATTTTCCTTGACCTCAACTCATTGACACAGACAAAGAATAAGGAAATGAAAAGCATTAAGCAAAATGTTCACATAGATTAAATAAAGTGGTTTTAATGACTTTAATATTCTAATGTATAAAGCTGTCATTCAGAACTATTGTTCTTAAAAGTAGAAGACATTAATTCCAATAAACAAAATAACTCTATTTAGTAATGCACCTTTCATAAAAAATGTATTCTAAAGCACTTCATATTGTTAAATAATACAATAACAGAATTGAATAGTAAATAATACAGGAACTAAAGGAGAGAGAAATTAGGTACTCTCAGCAAATGGAATCTTTATTTTTTCTTTCTAAGAGACATAATGAGCTAAAAAAAAAAAAAAATTAAATACAAGCACAGATAGATTATTCTGTACGATAGAAGCTGTATCAAAGTAATTCCATCTGTGGACAAGCTGCACTGTGGATAATTGTAAGTGTTTGGTGAGTGTTGCATAAAGACAAGACATGATAATATGAAATAAAACTCTGCAAATCTTTGGAGAATGTCTGGGGAGAAGTAAACAGAGTCTGGGGACAAAATGAAATCCTCCCTAAAGAAATCTCTCCTTTCTCACACCAACAGCCCTGAAGGCCTCCTTTTAATTTCTGTTGTACTGTTCTAACTTTGGAGTTACTTTCCTCCATTCTTAGATCATTTTGTGGTCTTAGAAGTGAACAAAGACATGTGTGTTTTGCTGCTCTTCCTAACCATCACTGATTTTACTTATTCCCTCTCCAAGCACACAAACTAAGAATAGCTCTGCAATCCCACAAAATTTACATATGTATATATGTATATAAATATGTACATTATATTTTAAAAATCTATAAATATTTTTATAAAACATTTTAAAAATTATATAAAATATATTACTCATAA